>JAUJYV010000069.1:0-128167 GCA_033995625.1 Ophyiulus pilosus
GTTCTTGACAATTTGGCCCTAATAAATGGCTGCCCAGATTAACCGGTGTCCAGATAAAGCGGAATCCACTGTACATTGCAAAACCCAAATTGCATCTGGCACGATTTTAGATAAATGTTGCATTGGAATTTTCCTCAGATGTTCCATCAAATCTTCTAAGCAAAATTAAAAATGATGTCGCGTTAAGAATTTTAATAATGAGAAATTAATTTTGTGAAGGTTGCCATCTGCTTTTTTTATTTGCTTTGCTCACGGATACGTTTAAGCTTACTCAGTTTTAAATGTGGTGTAATATATTGTAATTTAACATAATTTCTATTTTCAATTGCAGTTTTTCATGAGGATACCGTAAGGTGTACGATCAGTATGCAGAAATCATAAGAGACAAATACCCAGACTTAATCGTACAAGGAGATAACTATCCACCTGCATCATATCGAATGTACCTAGCACAATTCTTTGGAATTGGAAAAATCGTTCTTATTATCATGATAGTTTCTGGTTTAAATCCTTTTTCTAACTTTGGCATCGGAACACCTGGCTTTTATAATTGGTTCCTGGAGAACAAAGTAAGGAGGATCTTGAGAGTTCCTGTAATAAAGAGTAATAATAATTATATTATAAAATAAATGTTGTTTATTCTAGCTTTATGCTTGTATGATGGTATTTTTTCTAAGTAATGCTTTGGAAGGACAATTTATTTCAACTGGTGCTTTTGAAATTTCTTTTAATGGTAAGTTAAAACGTTAAGTAATTAAATTGTTTTTTTTTACCTTGCTCTGTAGGCATGTTAGATAGAATTTTAAAATAAGTAATTTCTTTGGGTGGTATGATTTTGCATATTTTAAGAAATTTTCTCGTACAGTGTATAAAATAATTTTTTAAAATTTTTTTAGGCGTTCCTGTTTGGTCTAAGTTGGACACTGGCCGACTGCCCTCTCCCACAGAATTATTTCAGATTATTGATAGTAACCTTCAATTCAACCGTGTGACAAACTCATAACTTAACAAGCGAAACGTCTGCAATGAATTCTTTGGCCCGGTGGTAATGCTTTAACGAGTCAGTCTTCAAGAGTCTTAAAACATCGTCTTGCTAGATCTCAATAACATCTGTTGTGTCATTTTTATTTCAGTTGCTGTTGATTTGAAATTCTTATACCAGGCTACCTTATGAAGGTTTTCACTGAAAGCAAAAGTTGCAAGTGTTAACTTGATGTTATTTGCCTGGGTAAGAATGAGGCTAGGTCCTTTTAATTTCTTCAAGCAATTTCACAGTTCAAAAAAGTTCATAGTAAAAAGTTTACATTGTGCATCATTATTCACCTTGCACATTGGAACAAATACATCGGTACATATATTGGTGAAAACTAGTTAATGTGAGGTTAAAAATCAACAGCTAACTTTTGGATTAAATTGATTAAAATGTAGTGCACTGGTGAAATTGTTATGTTAAAATTGCTTTTTAGTTAGCCTTTCTTTTTTGATTTTGTGAACATTAGAACATATATGGTCTAATTGCATATTTGCTCCTAAACCGATTAAAAAAAAACATCTTTTGACTATTAAAAACTAGCTAATTTGAATGTTCAGTGAATTTAAATTTATGGCTAAAATAGGATTTAAAATAAAATAAATAACCTGTATCCAAGATGATTTTTACGTGACAAAGTTTTAGATTTCTGAAAGTCACATTTTCTTTGCACATATTAGTATTTTGGTAAATTCTTATTTTATATTTAATAGATTTGTAATTCCCTAGGCTACTAATTAAGACGTTAAATAATTCAATATGATATTTGGCATTCCTTTGCCTGATTATTCTTTGAATGATAAGAATTGCGCCTATTATAATTTCATCTGGAAATTATTTTTGTCACCCATGGTGTAATTCTATTTATATGTAATTTGTTCACATTTCTTTAAAATTCACTGCAGTGCAAGCATTTTTAATTTAACTATGGTGTATAATTGATTCTAAATACATAAGTGTAAAATAAATTAATCATTTACTTACTATTATTCCTATTTATTATCATGAGAGTATAAATCTTTGCTATAGTTTCACAAATCTAGGTTTGTCATCTTAATTGTGCAGCACCTTAATTAAATTATAATGGTGTTAATTTTTTATTTCATTAAAAATAAACATCGAACTAAAATATCGAAACAGGATTGCTACTATTTAAGGGTTTAACCTGAAATTATTTATTGATGGATGGTTTATCCAGTTGGGTTAATTTTGGAGATGCTGTTAAATTTGGCATGAACTGTGAAAATAGGTTGAGTGATCATTTTGCATGTTGATTATGCGTTTTGCTTCAGTTCTCCTTGATGATAACTTAACTGCTCCAGTGATATGGAACAAAAAAACAAGTGATAATCTGTTTTAACAACTTACTACGTAGCATATCATGTATAATGTATCGAATTTACATAATTACGATCGGTAAATGAATATCATCTTATCTGATTACTGTTTGAAAACAAATATTTTAGCCAGGATTTTATGAATGTCCCTTTAGTTTGCGCTGCTAACTAGCACCAGGTGACGCTGTAATCACTCCTAAAAATGACTACGGTACAATGGTGGAACGGTTTTTCGTTGGTTATATTTCTCCGTGATTAGGATTAATAATTTGCTTAATAATCGCGGATTAATGGCTGAAAGGAAGTTTACTCGCGGTTTAAGTAAACCTGGATCTGCTGCGCAAGTGAGGGAGACCGTATCTCAAGTGGTGCGACAAAGTGCTGTTTTGGTAAGGCCACCCCCGCCTAAAAAGCATGCATTCAAATAATACAAAACAAATCGGTCTGTTAAATTAGAAGTTCGTAGAGTAATGTCACGGATATGGTATTGTCATTGACACAAACTTCCGAGTAATTGAAATAAATCGTAGCGGATGAACTAGGGCTATAAGGATTGACTATTTTCGGTTTCCCAGATGATCTCATGGGGCCAGCGCCCCAAATCTCTCTCGTTGACTAAATGCCCTTGTGAAATTCTTATATTATTCTAAACAAGTATTTTAAAGTCTCGGAATTCGTATATTTGCAATATCCTCTCGTGAAAACTTCATGCAATGATATTAAGATAGTGTCCCAAGTTTTCAAATTACAAATTTTAAGCACGAAATGATTTGAATACTAGATCAAAAATATATATTTAATAACTTTATATAAATTTGATGTATCTTTTTTAATATCATTTCTTAAAGAAAATCGAGCTATTTACATGTGTTATACACGCGCAAATCTTTAAACAAATTCATAATTTGTTAAATCTGCTCTTATGGTTGCCTGACTCGAAATAGTTGACACTTCTCATATTGTTGTATAAGTTCATTAAAAAAATAAGATAATCAGCAAGTAGAGCACCTTAAGTGATAAATGTAGGCCTACACTTTTACGTACACCAGGGGTAAATAAATACCTGTTCCGGACCACGGTTTATAATATCATATAACATCTTGGTAATTTATACGAGTCGAATAGCGTTCCTAGCATTTATTGAATTGCAAAGAATAACAGGGTTTTTTAAGGTAATGAAAGTAAATCATAGAACTACGGCAGTATTAATACCAATAGTGCTACTTCTGTGTGCGTTACCTTGAATAAAGATTCGGTAGACTTTGTGTCTTATTATATCTTGGTATGCATGTGGAAACCGAGGGGATGTTGGCAGAATACTTAATCATATTTTAAATAGGATGTAAACTGCATTGTCAGCTTTTTTGTGCATTTAAAAATTACTTTCGATATTTGGCAAATAATAGCCGGAAAATTATTTGGCCAGGTATAAAACTATTGAGTGCATCATGTTATCACACATAATTAAGATAATTTAAAATTACATGGCAATTAATTTTAGTAGATTGTTCTAAGTGGTTTCGTTAGCCAAAATAAGCTTTTTTACGTCTCAGTGAACGCTAAAGCTTGCTTCTCTTATAAAGAGGTTTGCAGCCTGTATGATTAACAAATGCAGCATGGTGATGTGTATACTAAACAGTTGTTATTTGGCTTAGAAAAAACTGTCAAACATGGTTTATCAATGCATGTCTTAACGTCTTATATAATTTCACCGTCATGCTACTGAATCTTATTGGTAACATTTTTTTTCTTAAGTGGGAACACGGATGTTGCCAAGCTTATTCTCAGTGTTTCTCATTTAATTTGTTGAAGGGCAAGGAAGAACCACCTGCAGGGAAATTCCGTCACCGTGTGAAGGTGGCGGGATTTATTATTTACAATGCGTAGAAAAGGAAATGAATATAGGCCATAGGCCAACCATTTTACAAATGTATAAAAAAACCACAAGCCTACGGTAAATTTACATGTATTATCAGCAGGCTGCACCTGTTCCGCTGTTTATCCTCGTTGCAGCAGAATTTTTGAGTATGATCTGTTGACATCATTCTTATTTTGGCTTTTGGTTAGTGCAAAAGTATTTTGAAGTTCAACGCTGAGAAAGTCAGGGCAACAAAAATAGGGTCATAATACCTACATGTACAAAGGATGAAATATGAAAAGCAGTTTTTTATTATCTTACGTATTCAAAATAATGTTTAAGACAATAATTACAAAATTATTTACTTCTTAAAAGAAATAATTCAATCTGTATATGAATTATGACCAGATGACGTTATTAATTCCTCTTGAAAATGATTTTATAATCTATCATTAGTTGTACACAGCTATTCAGGCTATTCAATGCTAAATGTACAACAATATTTTAAGGTAGCCCATTATTTTTGCTTTTAGAAAATATTTTAACAGTCGAACTTAGCCTTGAGAATGAATCAGGAATCTTATATTTTTTGTGTGTAAAAGTTCCCATTTTTCCCCGTTTATTAATTTTTTTTTAAAAAACTTGGAAAGAATCCAAAATGGATGTTTTGAAATTTAATGGTGGACATGAAGTAATAACAATTTTATCATCTAGTTGTTGTTTCTAAAAAGTATTTTTGCAATTTGTCACTATCTACGAATTGATTGTATCAGAACACAGTTATTGGCACTATATTATTAAGTTTAACAGGGTGTATCCAACCTATGGGTCCCTCACCTGGTACCTTTCAAAGTAATGTAGAGCGTATTGTGTATGCCTGGCCTTCTTCAACTTTATATATAAAAATAATGGCTTTGAGATAATTTAAGAGTTTGAAAAATAACATTTTTCATAATGTGGGCCATCGCAAAAGATTCCATGGACCAACAGTGGCCCGCGAGCCACTGGTTCGACATCAAGGGAATAACTTCAACTAATGCTGTAATGCAATCCATTCTTATGACGATTACTGCCTGGCTGTTTTGTACATTTGTTTATTTTGCACACATGTCCTTAGCACTTGATATGCGCATATCAACATGGTTGCTGGAGGTTACATGCTCAACTCTGCATTGTTCGCAAATCTGTTTACCTCGAGACTTACCAAGATTTTTTTTATTGATGCCCAAGCAAGCGTATTCTTGGAAATTATGCCTAGTCTACACCGGTCTAATTAGATAAGCACTTGTTGTGTTCAAATGGTGAAATTAAACAGGAGGAACTTGTCAAGGCCCGGTGTCTCAGTAACCTAGCAAAATTAGAAAGCTATTTTCCGCATCAGTGATTTGCACATAATTATCCTGGATATTACAGGACCACTTAACACGTTTCAAAAGTGCTTCTGTATTTCCGAGAGCCAATAAACGACATAGCCGGTAGCTCTGTCGACATGTAGGAAATGGTATTTTCAATTGGTCTCTTATAAGGAAGGGAAAAAGGGGTACCCATTTTCCTACTGACCCAAGATCGTGCTATTGTGTTACGCAAGCTGTTAATTGTAACTTGTAATTATCAACATTAATAAAGAAGGAAGTGAAAATAAGTCTAGCCTGTCCAGGATGCGTGACATTAATACGCAATGAATACTAAAAGATGAATGCTTTTTTTATTCCCCCTAGAATTCGTGTCACAAAATGTAGCGTTTTTTATTTAATTAGTTTTTAATTAGTGTTAGATTTTTTTTCACGTTTACACCTGATACACACGGAACCGTAGCACACTTTTTTCAAACAAAAGTTCGTTCTGAAATGTCCATTGAACCAAGGTGTTTTCTACAAGTGGTTCACAAATTGCTCGATTTATTCTGTAACTATATGATGCTACATATGATTACGGTATCACATTCTGAAAAATATGGGTCATTTAATGGCATAGGTCAATGTTATTATAGTTATTTTAAAAATTATCCAACATCTTACTTCTTTCCTAACACGTAGTCGTTTAATTTTTTTAACGTTTTAATTATGATTTAGGTTTGATTAGTTTAAGGTATACTAAATTTAAAATTTTTTTTTATTTAACCACTACCAACTCCCATATTTTGGCAGTTTACTGAAACGCTATTTGCACCCCAAACATAAATTGAAACATTATGTATAACTCAACCAGGTCACGAAAAAACAAAAATCACTGTTATATTTAAACACAAAATCGTTTATTTAGTGTTTACAAATATGTTTTTAAATAATTTGAAATGATGTCATAATATCAAGTTTTTCCTCATATTTTGTTTTTAGTCAGGGAACCATATTTCCAATTCGCTATTTTTATGTTCCTCCTCTGCAAAATATTTGACATCTGCTCGTTTAGACCTACTAAGCTATATGAATTCCTAAGTTTTTTTGTGCTGTGTGTCTGTTTTCTGGTTAATAATAATTGTCAGATACATAGGGTGAGAAAATGTGTTTTCCTTATGTACATACGCCTTTCTGTGTGTCTGCTACTCACTGAAAGCATGATAACAATTTAAAAAAATATTTGCCATCGCATAAGTTAATGCAAGATATTTGCATTTGGGGTTACTGTACCTGTGATCGTTGGCTTCGTTAAATAAACGTACACAAACAATAATGTACCAACGTTTGTGATTAACAACTCTTTGTAAACTGTTTTGACAGTCCAGCACCAATTCAAAGAATTTAAAATTGATTTTAATAATTGCGGAAAATATTTGAACAGACAGAATTTTCAACCAAAAGTTTATCCAGTAGGTGCAGTTAAAAATGAATGTACTTGTAGTCCTTGCCCACCGCTAGTTCTGCTAATTGGTTTAGCTTTTATCTTATTTCATTCATTAGTGAGTTTCCAAGATATAATTAAAAACACATAAGCGATTTTCGAGTTTTTGGAACTTTTAAGTGAACCGGTATATTTAACATACCTTAATTGCTTTTATTCATGGCTGCATATTATCTTACGAAAATTTTAAAGGTAAAAAATTTCAATTAAAATTATAATAAGTTACGAGCTTGTCAATCTGAATAATTTATTTCGCGAAGAATGAAAATAACAGGAATTCCATCGAAGCCACTTATTTGCCGACATATACAGTCGAATTTGAATTTCAAGGAGACACGACTCGATAAGATAATATATTCAAGTAGTACATGTTTATGACAGTTGTTAGTCAAAACATAAATAAAGCTTTCGTTTTCCTGACTGATTTCATGGCATTACAATTTATTGCTGGTTTTAAAACATGATTAGATTTTAAAGCTCACAGTAATCACCGTCTATCTAGAACAGTATTTTCAACCAGTTTTTAAAAAACGTTTTTCTGAGCTCAGACAAAATCAGAAAAAATCTCAGACACACAAAATGGAACTAAAATTGTCGCTGTTACACCAGGCTTTGAATAAAACAATGTAAAATACGGAAGACCTTTTAAAATACCTCACTGTTACGATGGTTGCCATCTCTTGTTATTAAACTAGAGGTAACCAACCATTAAATTTTCATCCGTTTATAACACAATCATCCGACTTTCCAATAATTCTCTGGTTTATCCCCTTGCCATTAAAGTATAAACAAAATTCTTGGTGAGTTGCACCATGGACAATTACTTAATCGACCGTTTAATCCCTGCCCATATACATGTACTATAACATTGTTTTTTAAGCAATGTCGCTGCTGGAATTTGCAAGGTTCCACAGGATTCATTGCAAGCTATACAATATTTATGTATTTATCATATTGTTAAAACTACAACCCAATTACTGATTATATTGAATCTTGCAATATTAAATAAAGGAGGGCTATTCTGGTGTTACTGGGTGTGATGTTTTATCCTTTTCCTGTTCATAAATTTCGCCCCACAGGGAAATCGCATAATAAACTCCCAATTAGTTTATAAATCTTATCACGTTTCTTGCATAACCTGCTATAATTTTACCTATCAAACTAACGGTCATAATTTAAGCATTTGTAAAAAAAAAAATTTCCACAAACATTAATGAAAATATGCTTGTGATTTTTTGCAGCTAATTTTCATCGACCGTGCACATTTATTAATTGATATCATTATATTCAACCTTATAATTGTTTCGATTTTCCCCCCTCTGGAATGTTTCCTTCGCACGCAAGTAAACAAAACTAACAAACTCATATTCTATACAATGTATCGCAAGTTTGCCAATAACCTGCGCTTTCATCGATTTACGTTTTTATGGTTAGTTATGAGGAAGTAACCTACCAAGTACCACTAATACAGACTGATGAAATTAAACACGCCATTAGGATGCTTGGCATGTCCACTGCCCTCTGCACAGTGCAAGTTAGGGTAGTAGCACCATTTTTCATGTAGGCATCCCATTTCTGGTGATGCTAGCTGGTCAACCCGTACTATCTGGGTCTCTTTGAATGTGACTTTGGGTGGGATCTATTGACTTGACCTGGGTGGACCGCTAATGTTTGACCAAAGGTTCCTCGCGTAGGTGCATGGCCATCGTCTCACCAAACATGTGCTGTACGTTGCTAGTCCCATGAACTGAATTAGCTTTATAAAGTTTGAGGCTAGACTACTATCTACATATTAGGTATTCATATCCATTCCTGTTAATTTGAAGAATTGGAGTCCTCGAATATCACGCGGTTGCAAGTTTGTTACACTATATAGTCAAAGGGATCATACAAGCTTTTGTATCTGATTTTGTGCTTCATATCAGTTTCATTAAGGAATTTAATTTTGAATATTGTATAACGTGTAATTTTATCTTGGTCTGCGGTTTTATTGCATGTTTGCATTTTATCTAATAATAAGGAAGTTTAATAATTTCCTGTCGTGTTTGCAAATTACAGGCCGGCTACTGCAAACTTTGTTTTTGAAGTCGTTAGGTAATCAAAGTAGTCAAATAGAGTAACGTATTTAAACTAAAATTGCAATCTTATATACATATTTCAATTATTTGTATCCTAGATAAATCGATGATATTTTTTGCCATATCTCATCAGATTAAAGCTTTAATTAAAGAACATGCCATTACGTGGAACTTGTTTTTTAGGTAAAACTGCTGTTTGGAATATATGGTAAAACACACTGATTTGTACTGAAGAGTATCTCATTCTTATAACTCAGCGATATGGTGTCTTGTGACGTCAATTCAATTCCCAAAGTCAGCATATATTGCAGGTTACACGCTGTTTAGTAAGAGGAATATGCCAACAAGCGAATGATTCCCGACTGGCATGTTTGAGCATACTTGATAAATTAAAATGTCAACAATTTTTTTAGCAGAGTTGCATTTTTCAAGACTTGATTGAATCTTAATTTTGCTGGTTCTTGAATGGCAGTTGTTTATGCTATCAATATTGTGCGATACTTGTGTGTATGATGCTTCTGCTTTGCATTAAATTAGCTGTGTTGTTTTGGCACGATCATGTTGAGGCATTTTAAGGAATTTATTAATTTACTAAATAGGTTGCTGTAGTTTGTCTTGCTACACCATATCTGACATGGGCGTCGCATTTGTGCCACCTCAACTTGAATGTCCCCTAGAGCTTGCCTTACATAATTGGAGTGCATTATCTGATTAAAAAGATAATCAAATAAAGAAATTAAAATGCTAACAGATTGAGTTTAAGAGGATAGTATTAACATATGTGTGTTTTGAATAAGTCTTTTGAGTTTTAACTGGTTTTTTTTGAAAAGCAAGTAGGGGCCTAAATTAAAATAGGCAAATCTGGGCATAAGGAAATAATTTAATTGAATTATTTTTATTTGCTTAAATAATTAGCAAATAAACATATGCTACTTTGTTTTTATACACGTCACATGTATCGTTTATCACAAAACAGTATCAAGTAAAAGATGAGGCGAGTTGAGCATTTTTCTTTTCTAGAGGACAATGGTCCTTTAACATGTGGAATTCTCATCTGTGACCTCATCCTTCTATTACTCATGTGAAGAAATGTTTATTGAAAACGGTTTTACTTGTCATAAGCATTGCATTAAGCTCTGCATTGCAATCAGGCCTCAGTCACATCAAAATCCCGCAGTATTAGTCATTTTTACATTGACCAGTCTTCTGTATAAATAGGCATGGAAATTGCAGTGGAGACACGGTCACTGATTTGGGTGGGAATAAATCACTTCGTACCTAAATGCAATGTCAATTTCTGAAAAAAAGTGGAAATCCGTTTGAATATCTTGCTGTCGTTGTTTTTATTGTTGTTATTTTTGTTTAATTTGCATACAGTGCATTAATGTTTTGTATTTTTTTTTTTATTTCAGGCCAAGCCGCAGTTGGTGGAACCTATTGACTATGAAACATTTATTGCCAAGAATAAAACGATTTTGCAGAATGACCCTCATAGGGATATGCTGTTGTACCCAAATGATGACGTTTCTGTAAGTTAGTTTTGTTGTTTTGGTAGCTTAACTTTGCTTATTTGTTGATGACAGAATTGTAATTTAGTATTGTACATTGTCTTGTAAATTTCAGTTACGAAAATTCACGAAATATGAAAAACATTTCACACATTAATTTTTTTTTTATCAAAGTTGTTTTGTGCTAAAACTAGTTTTTTACAAAGATTAGCTGTTGACGCGCTTTAAATCCTTATATTTGTATATAAAAAAAGGATAACTTTTTATATTTTGATTTCAATTTTCAAATTACTGTTCAAGGCTACATTCTAAGAAAATAAAGTAGCTCATTGTAATTTGTGTATGAGGAAGTGCTTGAGCTTTAAGGCGCATTTATATTTTTAATGAACACATATTAAATATTCAATCTATGAAAAAGCCAAATCACAATAATCTGTTAAATATTTTTAAGCAAGTTGACGAGGAATCATAATGTAAGGTTGTGATGTACGGTTTTTTCGTGTTTGATGGAGACACTATTGGACTAACCGAATTACTAATAAATGTATGTCAATCTTTAGCAATCAACTTTACCTCGGAGATGTAGAACTGTTACACCAATCGCTGCCTCCAAGGTGCGCTGTGAGATAACCAATCGCTTTGTACTCGAATGCATCAAAACGTACACTGCCTGCTGGAATCTCGTGCATTACAAATACAGCGCTTACTCAGGATGCTATTTACAACTGCCAAGGTATTTCTACAGCGTTAGATAACATGTTCAATATTAGAGTTTTCAAACCTATACACACCTACTTGATTTTGAGATAAAACATGCCTTTTAAATTTTTAAGAATCCCTAAGCCAGATAGCTTAGAAGATCATGTGTATGAAGTTGATACACTACCAGATGAAAATGAGGAGGTATGCTTCCATTTACCATTTTGATGAATGCATCTTTTAACATTGCTTTATAGTCAAAATCATCCTGCTTCATATATTATTCATGAAAATTGATGATGCATATTTCAATTTGCATCTATTTAAGAAACCTACAAATACTGCTTAACATATCATTTTTTGCTGTATCAATTTTGCTTTAGGAAAATCTTAAAAAAGGTCGAGAGATTACCAAGCAAGGTTATTTGCTAAAAGGACCGGAATCTGGAAATGAAACTTTTATTACAAGTATTGCCACAAAGGTATCAAAGTCACTAAGTATTAATTAAAGGTACACTATGAAATAATTTTCTATATGAGCATGTATTTATCTATTCCCATTATTATTGTTAGTCTTTCAAACGGCGATATGTGTATCTAAGGAGAGAAGTTGATGATACATATATCTTGGAATTTCACAAAGATGACAAGAAAGCAGACCCAAAGTTCACAATTTGTATGGAGTTCTGCAATGATATTATTAGGGTAAGTTGTTCTTACATGCATATTTTACTATATTTTGTCCTAAGAAATGCAAATGGTAGATTACAATTACACCAGAATTCCTACAGATTCCCAATAAAGCTCTATAATTTTATCATATCAATTTTGATATGTAATATGCTGAATATAACAACAAAAAAATATTTTTCATAAAATCATAATTTGAGGTGGTCAAAATCCTGTTATAAAAGTGTACTTGTAAATACCAAAGATTGAAATAAAACTGTTCTTTTATTGTTTTTTCTTGTTGATCTTAGAATTCAAAACGAGGAAAATTCAGCTTTGATTTAAAAATGCAAGAAGGCCATAAGTCATTCATTTTGGCCGCAGAAAATGAAGCGGAATTGGAGGATTGGTTAGAAAAACTCAAACAAATTATCCATAACACCAAGCAAGCGGAAAATAATCGCAAATTGGTTTCTGAACAGAGAGGTAAAATGCATTCAACATGCTATGTGTACTTTTTAGATGACATTGAATTAACTGTTTCACGTTTTCATGACTAGGTGAAAGCCCTCCAAATACACCAGAACATGGTGGCACTTTGAAAAGTTTAGAACACAGTCGAAATCCTGAACTTATGAAATATGCAAAGGAAACCGTGTCCTCTATTGCAGCAGCGCGAAAAGAAAGTCGACAGAATGTATTTGCCATCTATCCTGAAATGCCAGTAAACATTCTTATTAAGATTTCTTCTGATTTTCTTCCATTTTGATTAAAAACATTGACAACTAAGCAATTATAAATACTTCCTATTTTATAGAAGGATCCTGAAGTAATTCAAGAGCCTGAAGATATAGAAGCAGAGCCTTATAAAGAACAGTTTGGAACTAGATTTGTTGTTCGTGCTGATGCAATAAAATTTGAACTTCAAGTGCCTTCTGAACTCGATCATGGAACTTTATGCCAAGTATGTGAAATAGAACCCAGCATTTTAAACCTTTAACCAAAATCGTTCAGCTTACTGATATCAATTTGTCGTATTGACTCGAAGGTTGAACCCTACATAACAACAATGGCTCTTTATGATGCGAAACATGGGAAAAAAATCTCAGAAGATTTCAGGTTTGATGTCAATCACCCATATGTGAGGGGCATGCTACCCAAACTCAGGTTGGGACAGAGGGCAGATTCCTTCCGCACTAATGGCAGCGCAGACGTTACAAATGGCAAAGGGGATGATGACTTTCACCATTCCTCAAAAACGCTACCATTGAAGACACCTGTTGTAATGGAAGATTGGCTTGCATATCCTCGACAGGTGATGTATACTGGATGTTTCAAATTTATAACATGATATTTTGAATCTCAAATTCATACGATGACTATAACAATAAACAATAAAGCATTTATGTGACAATTATTATTTTAATATGTAGATCTCATTTATTTACAGGCAGTATTTAATGTTACCCATGTCAACCCTGAAATTTATCTTGTCATCAAGATAGAAAAAGTTTTACAAGGTGCCATATCCCAAGCAGTAGAACCTTATTTGCGAACAAATAAGAATGGAGATTTGCGAATGGGCTGCAAAGTCAACAAAAATGCCCGTGCTTCATGCCTTAGATTGGGACAGTATCGGATGCCATTCGCTTGGGCGGCAAAGTAAGAGTTTTAACACATCTCATTAAGTATTTTAACTCTGGGCATGTGACAGTTTGTAATGTAAGGTCCGTTCTTTTCAGACCAGTATTCCGGCAGTTTACTGGTCAAATAGATACTTTTCCTGACATTACATCTATTTACAAACAAGAAGGTTCTCGGCTGTCTGATGAAGATCTTTTAAAATATTTGGCAGAGTGGAGGAAGTAAGCTGTTTAGTTTTGTATTATTATGGAATGGTATGTTAACACGTTACTTTCTTCTAATGTTAATGCTGTTTCTTATAGACCGGACAAAAAACACCGATTAACGTTAATCCCAGGATCCTTAAAAATAGCCGTGGAACCTCTTGATAAACCAATTACAAGTATGATTATTTATTTGTTAACGCCGCTTGTACAAGTAACAACGCTATTGTCAATCAATTAATTTTCTTATTGGGGAGGTGGATTCTGGCTTTGTGAGCATTAAAACCTAATTAACCAATCATATATATCAATTATAGATTGCCTTACTTCATCGTTAGTGCCACTACGTCCATTTCCAATGCCACCCACTCACAGTCCAACATTTGAAGTGGAGGAATTCCCTTCAGAGACTGCTTTGGACAGCTATCCTAACATCTCATATACAAACTTCTTGTATATATCGCCAAAATCTCTTCAGTATGAAACTCAAAAGTCGTTTGTGAAGGTATGGACAACGAATAAACAAACTTCTATTTGTCTGTGTTCCAGTTTATAAGTTTTAAAGTTGCTGTAAATATTTGAAGAAAATAATTCTGTTCCAACTGCTTCTTTATTATGCAATTTTGTGATGGTTTTAAACTAATTATTGCTTATTTTTCCACGTGTAGGCACGGAACATAGCTTGCCTCATAGAATTTCGTGATAATGATGCCATTGACGCATTGCCATTACAGGTAGGTAATAAATAAGGTGGTTCGATCTAGTCAGTCTTATCAATGTATTTTTTTACATTACACGACTATAACGTTAGGGCTGCCGTAAGATTTCATTAAGACCAATGAAGTTTATAATTTTAAACAATTTTTTTGTTGAAAAGTGCATTTATGGAAGACCGGGAGAGTCTCTCCTCACTAATCAGGCAAGGTGTGCAGTTACACATCATTCAACGAATCCTCTGTTTTATGAAGAAGTAAGTCATACATTTTTTAAAGTCAATTATAAGTGAACCATTTTTAGCAATTGTTTGTGATATATCTTTTTTTTAATATTGTAGGTGAAAATTGATTTGCCAGCCCAGCTTCATGAAAAACATCACATTTTGTTTACATTTCTACACGTAAGTTGTGAGCCGCCAAAAAGTGCCAAAAAGAAAGACCAGCAGCCTGTGGAATCTACAGTTGGTTATGCATGGTATCCAATCCTGCAAAATGGAAGGTAAGCTTGTAAGAGAAATTTTAGCATATTGTTCTCGTGAATTTTTACTTAAAATATAGTTGATCTAGGTTGATGATTGAAGAGTTGACTCTGCCAGTGGCAGTGAATCTGCCCAGTGGGTATTTGGCTTGCAAACCACTGGGATTAGGAAAAGGGGTAAGGCAAACATAAATTCCAGCTTAAATTTTTAATCCTAATAAGTAAGCTTGAAACTATGGGGCTGCATTGCCAATAAATATTTTATCTTATAATATTATGTTTTGCGGCTTTTTCAGTATAGTGGACCAGAAATACGTTGGGTAGAAGGTCAAAAGGCACTATTTAAATTTGATCTGAAGTTAAATTCGACAGTGTATACGAAGGTAATAATCATAATTTATCTTTTTTTTAAAGTCAATTTTCTGAATGCTTTCGCGATCGACGTTAAGAGTGATCAATGATATTTTCTTTTATAGGATAAGCATTTGCACAACTTTTTTGCACATATACAAAAGTTGCTGGAATCAAAAATTGCCAGCAGTGATACGGAAAGCTGTAAGAACATCAAGGTAAGGTTGCCAAATTTAGTTTTCATATTGCAGACCGTACTCCATCAGTTTATAATTAAAAAAAAGCTATCGTTGTGGACTACGTGAAGTGGCATACATAGTAGATTGAATGAGTGTTCAAATTTATTAATCAATTTTCTAAGAGTGAAAGAGTAGTGGATACTAAAAAAAATATTTCGTGGATATCTGCTGATCTTGAGATAAAAGTGGAACAAAGTACAATTTAGAATGTTTATGCATCTCATTCATAGATTTCACTCATAGGTTTCATCCAAGGGAACAAAATATAACTCTTAAGTTTTATTTGTATTTTGAGCATGACCTTATTAATTTTATTTTCTTATTTTCTTATCTTCTAATTCAATTAATGATCAAAGCTTCTATTCAAGATGCACAACATTTATTTCTTTTCGTTTATCTTTATAAAAGCATGCAACCTGTCATTTCTTTAACAAGTATTCCTATGCTTGATGGCACAACCTGCTCATCCTTGAACTTGCTTACATCACATCATTTTTATACTGATTAATTAGGTGTTTTTTTCCACTCATAAACATTTGTGTCTATCAGAACAATATTCGTTATATTTTACTGCACTTTTAACATTTAGGTAACTAAATGAATGTATACATACAGTATGTTGCTTAAGTTAACTATTGCCAAATATAATCATAATTCGTGTGTCATCTACTGATAACATAATGGATGAAAACCAAGTGTTCTTCTTTAGTATAACCAACGTAGTACAAGGGCTTCAAATAATCCGAAAGTGAAAATTTCCACTTTCCTCGACAAATTGTATTTATAAATTGCCCAAAAGCATAATAATGACCTGGAATGATAGATAATTTTGTCCGTTATGTCTAATATTTTTCTAATGACTTTTCACGAATGAATCACTGGCTGATTTTACTGGCCGAAATACAGGGAGGTCCAGAGAAATGGCTTCAAAAAATATCGTTTGTAGCCTATAGTTTATCAAATAATTTCATCTACAGTGTGGAATCCCAGAATTTGAACTAGAAATTCATAGTTCGGGACATATCGTTTTCCCCTAAATGATGCTAAAAGGATATTGTGTCTTTCTAAATTTGATATTAAATCATGAGTACATTTTTAGGTTAGCTTGGCCGATAAATATATAGATGCTGATAGTGCTAATAAAATGTATAATTTGAGCCTGCAATTTATACACTTGCATGTCTTTCAACTTTGGCTTGTGCCATAATCCATTCTTTCAATTTGGGCTTTAAGGGACAACTTCAAAAATGCACTGGTATTAGTTCTTGGCCTTCCATCCGACCTTTTATGAGTGATCCAACCACAAATTTACGAGATTCTGGTGGTGCTTTTGGTATTTCGCTTATAGTGAGTAAGCTTGATCCTTTCTGCAAGTTTGGGGATCTCAAATTAAATTTAAATTTTCATAGTTTCTGTCTTAATTTCGAATTAGAAATGAAATATATAATTATGGCATGCTCTCTTGGGATTTTCTGCATGCCAAATGTAAACACTTTGCAATTCTTAAATCTTTTCTTATTCTATCACTTAGTCCTAATACCTCATTAAAGATTATTTTTGACTGCAAATATTCGTCATTTGATTATTTTTGCAATTTCTGTTACATTGCTTAATTATTATTTCATTTTTAATATATATATGCTATACTAACACAGGACAACATTCGAGCTTCTACTGGTTCAGAAATAGGCCGAGAGATTTCAAAATATGTAAAGGTATGTTTATTTGGGTTTAACACAGTATGGAGGCAATTTAGTTTGCAGCTAAAATAACCTATCACCTACTCAAAAATGATTTTCTAAAAGTTGCTGCTAACTCCGTTAAAGTACACGATTTTTCATCGTTTTTACTAGGATTAATTAAAACATTCCACATCTGCAAAGTTAGTGCTACACTGGTGCTGTTGATAGTATTATTATTTTAAATTATTATCACTTTACGTTGTAAACCCCGGGGATTATTTAAGGCTTTAATCCCACAAATGTGTTCTTAACAAATAATCAGATATTTTAAAAATACATTTTTATTCTTTCCAAACAAAACACTTATTTATTAACAGTTTAGCATGGTAAAGGTATCTGTTTCTTAAATTTTAATTCATTTGGCTGTGTTCAAATTAGTAATATATCGAGATTGCATATTTTTATTTGGAAACAAAAGGTGGGAAATTGCTGTTGCTTGTTCTTTCCCCTTACTGGAAATGGGTTTCTCTAAAACTTTTCTATGCAGGTTTTTGGGAATTTCCAACATTTTAACATATATTGACATGCTTAATTTATGCTAGCTGCTAATTTAACTGCTTTCATCTTTATAGGTAGCTCATCATGTATCAAAGGCACTAAAGGTTGCGTAATTTTCTTATGTTTAAGCCTGCGCACAATTTTTATTTACTTTGCACTTTTATCTTCATTTGCAAATACTTTTCGTCTGTTTTTGAAATAAGAATGCATCTTATCTTATTTATTAAGCAGTTAGTTAAGTACACTTTAAATACAACTGCCAATTAAATAGGTAGTATGATAACAGAACTAGCAACATATATACTATAGCGTAAATAGCAGATATACTGCAGAATTAACTTAATTGCTTATACATGTATATAGTATTAGGAAAAATCTGCAACACTCCAGAAAAAGAAGATATGCATGTAGCTTGTGGCATTAATGTTTTCCAGGACATAACCTCAGAATATTTTTTATCTAAAATGTGTGTACATCTGCATGGAAATTTCAGCTTTTCAAGAACTGTTCATAAATTATCATGGGACACCATACATGTTAAGCCTACACATGCAAACAATTACATTGCACATCATTAAATGGTCACATCACCATTGAATCATTTATTCATCCTGTTGAATCGCAATTTAAGCTTAGCAGCAGTTTTGAAGATAGAATTATGGAAATGACAAAGTACAATCGCCCACTTTGTTTGTGTCCCACTTAATTGTAGAAAAAAATATGATTAGCAGATGCTATCAATAATCAGAATTCCCATAATTTGTTTTCAGACAAGTGAAGCTATGCATACTGCACATCTACCAATAATTTCACTGCATTATTTTCAGCATGTGTGCATGGACTTAATATACTTGAACAGGCTACACGATCCATTTCTATTTTGCATTTCATGAATGTGATGGTCATTTTGTGTGTGATATTGCTCATGGTTGGTTGTCCTGAAAAAAAATCTTCCTCTACATTTATTCCCTGAAATGATGCTAAGAGCATGCATATTCAGGACTCCCATTTGCCAGAAATTCTTACATTGATATACGTGAATTATAATCGAAAAGCTTTTTTTGTTTATCATTTTCTTTAGGCAATGCATGCCATTGATTGTAGCGCACTAATTGGTTTTCTGCCTACAATCCTCAACCAACTGTTCAATTTACTCGTGAGTGACATTAGTGAAGATATAGCTTTGGAAGTGGTTAGAGTCTTGATCCACATTGTTCACACAGTGTATGAAGTGCGCAAGTCGGATATTCTTCACAGTTATGTCAAGGTTTGGTGACAACTTTTAAATTCTACTAATTATGATTTTAAAATATTATGGGTGCTTTTATTTACATCAGTATTTTCCAAATATAGTTTGTCTTTGTTACGGAACCTGTTAGTTCGAACCGAAAGTCCACGATCCACGAGGAACTAGCCAAAAGCCTTATTCGGACATTGCGACCTGCAAACACCGATTTTTTGGTGATCAACAAGTTTTTACGCCATTCTTGGTTCTTTTTCCAAATCTTAGTTAAAAGCATGGCTCAACATCTGCTAAATACTGGAAGAATTAAGGTAATGAAATATTATATTTACAATACAGTAATTAATTGCCTTTAATCGTAGCATTTTATAATATGATGCTAACACAAAAAATGTTTTTAGAAAACCCATAAATAATAAATTGTTTTTGCTTTAGATGCATAGGCATGAAAGGTTCCCACCAGATTACCAGTTTAGAATTCAAGGACTGCTCAATGGATTAATGCCACACATCATTGACAAGTATAAAGAACTTCCAGAAGAAACCAGGCTTGCAAATCGAAGCCTAGCTTATTTTATTAAGGTATTATCAAAAATAATTCATTTGTGCTAAACCTCATTTGGCATTAGATTGATGTGTAAGATTTTTTTCTTTTTCAGAAATGTTTGACGTTTATGGACAGGGGATTTGTATTTAAGCTTATTAATTTTTATGTGGACAAATTTAACTTGGGTGATCCTAAGGTAAATAAATGTACACATCATTATTGTACAGTATGTTGAAATATAAGATTTATTTATTGATATATTTTCTTGTAATTCCCTTTGCAGTTGCTGCAGGAATACAAGTTTGACTTTTTGCAAATAGTCATGTCACACGAGCATTACATTTCTCTAAATCTACCTGTGATGCGAGGTGGATCTAGACGTGGAGTTCAGCGCAATATGAAAGGTATTGTCTCCTATATTTAAAATGATTAAGTCAATGTTTCATGTTCAATGTTCGTGTATTGCAGTCATGCATTATCTCAATTAAGTTTTATGTGGTTGCTTAAAATGCCTTGTCTAAAGAATTTGTGAAATGATGCTAATTTTGTACAGCAAAAAGTGAATATATGTAGCTTATAACAAATTGCGAACTGTGGAATCTACCACATATTTTACCAAGTTCGTTGAAGAAGTTCTGGTTAATTAAGTGCATGTTTTAACAGAATTTGTCGATATGCGAGGCTTTAAGTATTTTAATTTTAAACACATAAGTACACTTAGTAATCAAGCATATTTTTTTATCTGTGTTTGGCTGCAGATGAAGCCGATGTCGAACCAGGTAAGATGTTACATGGAATTGTGGCCTCTGATATATTGCTAGCGCTTTTTTTTAATTCAATGCAGCTTGCATCTGAGCCACAAAGCTTGTTTTTGCTAGTTTCTCTTCTCTTTTTTGCTCTGTGGCTAAAGCTTTTGTTTTGGTTAAATGTTTTGCTGTTTTAATACTCACATTTGGTGATGTTGATGTTAAAAAAAAGATATACGAGTTGTTCTTTTAGTAATATTATATTTAAATCACAATTTTGTTATCTTTAACGTATATTGTAACCAATTCACGATTCAATAGTTTGCTCTTACTAGCAAATTGGGTATCTAATGTTTATTAGTACTACATACATTTGTTGGGAAATATACATTGTTCAATCTCAGTAACTACATTAGTACAACTCCCAAGTGAATCAATACAAAATCCATGCCACATAAGCATTTGCTGATAGTGCTGTAACAAACGTACGTGCTGGTTAAACTTCTTTTAGCATGTTTTTTAAAGAAACTAATATTGATTTTCGTTTCTAAACGCCTCACCCTTTAAATTTCTACCATGTTGATTTTTTTGAGCCTCATATTGGCATCTCAGCGATTAATATTATATTTTCTGAGGGCGTTTTTGAGTTTTAAGGGAACAAAGAGAAACTCGGATGGTTCATTGAAATATTAATAAATGACCAGTTTTTAAACATGTAAATTATTTTATTTTCAGATGTTTTTGTATACATTTTTAAAGAGTTGTTTTCAATGTACTTGAAATTAAACTACGAATTTGCCGAATGGGCTATTCAATATTATACTATCCCCCTAATTCCCTCTTTTGCATAGAATGCTTGTAGTTTTGACAATGTAATCAATTTAAACTACCTGCATATAATCGATTAATACTTATGCTTTAATTAAGTGTGGTTGACTCAAGTCAGTTCACAGGTAAATTTTAAAATTAACCAATTTGTTTGGTCATGGTCTCGGAATCTTAATTTGCCTGAAATGAAAGGCGCTAAACTGAATGACTGATGCGGGTCGGCGATTCTTAATTCATGCATTAGATTTTAGTGCCTGATATTATCTAATTTTGGCACGCCATTAATACATGTCCATATGTTAGATCTGGAACACGAGTATCGACTTTCGGAGGAATTCTGCCGGAATCATTTCTTAGTGGGAGTTTTACTTCAGGAAGTGAAACTGGCCTTAAACGAAGTCCGAGACGTCCGGAAAATTGCCGTCAGTGTGCTAAGAAATCTGCTGGCCAAACATGCCTTTGATGACCGTTACCAAACCAAGGTTACACTTTGTTTTTGTAAATATACCAATGCATGTATCCGTCCCTGCTATCTGGGAGCTGCTAGATCGAACTACGTGCTTCAAAATTTTCATCTATGTTTGCAGGCACAACAAGCCAAGATTGCTTCCCTGTATCTTCCATTTATAACGATTATTTTGGAGAATCTGAATCGTCTGAATTGCCCAGAAAATGCCACTGCAAACTCATCATCAACCAGCACGTGTAATGGCTCTTTGACTGGTCTGCCAACAACTCCCATTGCCAGTCATGGTGTTACAAATAGCGTTGCTTCCCTGGCTGCCATAGCAACACCATTAACGACGCAGCGCTTGCTCATGCACCGGTATACCATGGGACCTGATGCGGTAACGCCACAAAACAGGCGTGATTCCAGTTACCTGACCATGATTGCTGGTCAAGGTGGGTAATAGTCAATATATTACCAATTTGCCTATGCTTGTAACATACTGCAGTAAAAAAATTTAAGTAACAAAGTTTTTAAATGTATATGAAACCAAAATTGTAATAAGGACTGCTACGCGCCTATCAGTTAAAATAATACAATTAATTACAGCGAATGTTGGACATTCAACTCTTTCATCAGGTGCCTCATCAACCTCCTTAAATAGCTCCTCCTCCACGTTGTCAGCTGGTTCCAACCCAGAAGCTGAAAAGGATTCTGGCGCAGGCAATGAGGGAAAAAGCAAAATCGATGGGCGTCCTGGACATAACAGGTAGATTTTTACATAGAAAAATATATGCAACAGTAATGGTTTAAAACTAATGCCGTCTTGTATGTTCTTAGATCACAGTCGGTCCCTCTCAACACTGTGCGCTATGACAAACTGACACCGACAGAAGTCAAAGATTTGCTTATCTGCTTTTTGTATATTGCGAAAAATGTGAATGAAGGTATGAATTTTCTTGCATCACGTTAGTTGAATGAAGGTTTTAATATTAATTTCTCGAAATCTTTAACCATTTTTAAGATATTTATTGAAATGGCTCCCAAAAAGCCTCATCTAAGCTATTTGTTTATTGTATCAGTTAATTCATATCATTGCAGAATTACTAATTGGATGGTGGCAACAATGTTCTGATTTTGACATTCTGGATTTTTTTCAAATTTTGGAGTAAGTATCAAACCTTGACTTATTGCAATTTTCTGTAATGCACATAGGTTATCGTTACAATTTTTTATGTATTTTTTTTTATAGAATAAGTCTTCAGCAGTTTAAATACCTTGGGAAAAAGCAAATAGGGAGCACGAGGTAAATGAACGACAATTATTTTCATCTATTTTATCTAGCAACATTTGGCTAACAGCTTTTTTAATATCATTCATTCAGCAAAGGAGAAATTCAAAACGGGGCTACCCCAAAATCTATGACGTTGCCTGCCAGGATTGTGCCACCTCATTTTTCAAATGGAGGAAGTCGCACAATGAGTTCTTGTAGTGAAACGAATACAATGGGTAATCTTTGCAACTTTTTGCAGGAACTGAAACCAGATTTCAGTGCATTCTAGCAATTCATTTAACATTATATTTTCTTCCCAGAGTCCTCTGTAGATGCGGATAGTCGGCACAGGGCTTTACTAGAAGCTAACATTGCAACTGAAATAGGGTTCATCACGCTTGACCTGTTGGGTCTTTACTGCTTCCATTTAAAGGTTTGTAATTTTCACGGCTGTGTTTATCTTTATTGCTGAAACCACTGTATATTAAGTGTATTTTTAAAATTTTTATACTATTTTTATTATTTTTATTGTAATATACTTGACGAAGTCATTTAATTTTAACATACTTAGTTCACTTGATGGATAGAAAGAAATCTGAACTCGTTGGCATCCAATAATCCTTTATTAATAACAAACATATTATTTGTATTGCCAGGAACAACTTCTTGAGAATGATGGTGACAATCACATAATGAAAAAAGTATTCGACATCTACATTTTCTTTTTGCAAGTTGGTCAGTCTGAAAAGCTATTACAGCACGTATTTGCTGCCATCCGTGCGTTCATTGCCCAGTTCCCAGTAGCATTGTTTCAGGGCAGTGCTACGTTGTGTGGAAAACTGTGCTACGAGGTAATCTTTCCTTAACCTTTAAATTAACAGGATTATTTTGTTGTTTGTTTAATTAGACTAGAAATGATTTTTACATGAAATTAAATTTGTGTAGATTCTCAAGTGTTGCAGTTCACATCTTTCAACCACTAGAAATGAAGCTTGTGCCATATTATATCTGCTGATGCGTGGAAACTATGAATTCACAAAAAGGAAAGGAATAACCAGAGTTCATTTGCAGGTGAAATATCCAACATTCCAAACAAATTCTGCAGTTTATTTATTTTTAAAGCTTCTTTATAGCTGATGTTTTAAATTTATTCAACAGTCACATACAGTGATGTATCATGCATATAACAAGAGACAATCACAACTTTGAATATTATTTCATTTTTTAGGTTATAATATCAGTGTCCCAATTACTCGGCGAAGTTACCGGCTTAAACTGCAATAGGTTTCAAGAAAGCCTCTCCATTATTAATAATTATGCCAACAGCGATAAAGCAATGCAGTCTAACAGTATGTAATTGCTGATGCATGCAATATTTTGAAATAAGCTGAATGAATAATTCAATAGATTCAGCTTGGAGAGTTGCTTATGATGCACTATTGCTCTAGGTTTTCCAACTGAAGTTAAAGATTTAACGAAAAGAATCCGTACTGTTTTGATGGCTACCATGCAAATGAGGGAGCACGAAAACGATCCAGAAATGCTCATAGATTTGCAGCACAGTCTTGCTAATGGTTATGCAGCGACTCCTGAACTTAGAAAAACGTGGCTTGAGAGTATGGCCAAAATACACAAGAAAAACGGCGACTTATCTGAAGTAAGTATAAACGTACTCCATTTTATTTTGGTTGAGAAAACGTTTCAGTCTAATGTGAGTTTGCCAACAAAGTGTTCATGTCAGTGCATAACATCTCATCATATTAAATTTTATATGGTAGAAAATGTATTCCTTGTTTAAATTATAGGCTGCATTTTGCTACATACATGTTGCTGCATTAATTGCAGAATATCTGAAGCAAAAAGGTAAATTAAAAATATTTCATTCCTCAAGATGACATTCGTGAATTCCCAATTGTATATTTTTTTAATTGGAAAAACTACCTATTTTAGGAATTTTCGAGTATGGCTGCAAGGCCTTTGCAGGAATTTCTCCTAGCATATTACGGGATGAATGTTCTATCAAAGAAGACTCTGGAATGCAGGATACGCAATACACAGAGGTGCATATTTTAAATTGTTTCAGTTTAGCACAATTAAGTATAACCCATAAAAGGTTTTAAGCATTTTTCATAAAGAAAAATCAAAGCTTTATTATTTACATATATATATTTGTAGGAAACTTTGGTGAATATGTTGAGAGAAAGTGTTGAAATGTTAGAAAAAGCAGAACGATACGAGCTCATTGCTGATATTGCAAAAATCCTCCTCCCGATCTACGAACGACAAAGAGACTATGAAGTAAGAATTTAATGTTAAATGAATTCATTTTGAAATTTTACCACAGTACAAATTACCTCTTTATGAGCATTTCGTGAAATTGATATTCAATTAAAAATATTATAAATTGTCATAAATAAATGCTATATTTCATTGAAACCACGTACTTTCAAATTTACAGTCCCTATCGGAATGTCATAAGAATCTGCATATTGCGTATGATAAAATCATTGATGTCAACAAATCTGGCAAAAGATTATTAGGGAAGTTCTATAGAGTTGCGTTTTTTGGGCAGGTATAGTCTTTGTTTTTATTTCTTTGGCATTTCAGTGATATGCAGAGAGTCCTTTGTATTTAAAATAGTTTATAACCTTTGCAGAGCTTTTTTGAGGAAGATGCTGGGAAGGAATACATCTACAAAGAACCGAAAGTGACAAGTCTTCCTGAAATTTCGGAACGACTGTATTGTTTGTTCTGTGAAAAGTTTGGCAAAGATGCTGTGAAAATGATCATGGATTCTGTAACCGTAAGCTGTGCCCGCCAAAACACCTTATGTATACATGCATGCGGATCTACATCACAGGTTATTGATTATGCTGGTTTTTGTTGTTGTTAACTAGGTGGATCAGAAAGATCTTGATCCAAAATACGCATACGTTCAAGTGACACACGTAACTCCATATTTTGAAGAGAAGGAATTGATGAATCGAGTCACCGAATTCGAAAGGAACAACAACATTTGTCGTTTCATGTTCGAGACCCCGTTTGTCCTGGGAGGAAAGAAAGCCAGAGGAGCTCTGGAAGAACAGTGCAAACGCAAAACTATTCTTGCGAGTATGTATTTTTTTAAAACATGATCAATCTTTAAATGTTTAATCCAGAAATGGTAGGAAGCTAGTTTGCGGACTTTTTTAATTCAGCACGCAAATTCTCGTTTTCAGCCATTTATCCATTTCCTTATGTGAAGAAAAGAATTGCCGTTTTTTCGAAAAATGTGTTGGAGCTCTCACCTATCGAGGTGGCAATCGAAGAAATGGAAACTAGAGTGACTGAGCTTAAAGAAGTTATCGCACCAGTTGTGCCTGATTTGATAAAATTACAACTAAAGTTACAAGGGAGTATTAGTGTCCAGGTAATTGAATTTCGCTTTTTTTTCGTGAAATGAGCAAGTCAGGAACTGCATTTGACATTAAAATACGTGAATGTTTCTGTAAATACCTATTAAGGTTAATGCTGGACCTATGGCATATGCAAGCGTGTTCCTCGACGACAAAACTTCCGGTAAATATCCAAAAGAAAAAGTTTGGGAACTGAAAGAAGTTTATAGGTATGTCACCAGTCAGGTTGAAGCTGTGAAATAATCACTGATAGCACATTCATTTTGTCAACGATTATCATTTTTTAGAAATTTTATAAGGGTGTGTGGCAAAGCACTGGAACTCAATGCCAAGCTGATTAGTTCAGATCAGCACGAGTACCACGAAGCCATGAAATCGAATTTCCGAGAGCTTGTAAATGCATTGTCAGACATGCTACACGAAAAGGTAAATTTTACTCGATATGATTTATTGGTTTCATCACTACATATTCGATGACATTCGACTTCTTTGATTTTAGTTCTATGAAGAAAAAACGTCGAGTCCTGGAAGAAATTCATTAATCTTCTTCAATTACATTAGTGCCACTCCAGGGTCAAGTACTGCATAAGTTGTCATCAAGTCAACATGATTTGTCAAAGGTAGATTTACTCAAAATGATTATCTTTCCAAAAGCATAACAGTGTGAACATTTTTATTATTTAATTGTGGTTTCTCCAAAATGCCAAAAGTGACCGTGCAGAAAATGTAATTACTATCCTAAAAACAATAATTTAGGGTTTTAGAAACCTCATCCCAGATTTACATCCAATTTGAGCTGGCTTTTCTGTGTAGCATAACATTGGTAGAACGTTTGTCAGGTATGATAATACCGTGGTTACGTTTAAAATTAGCGTTTTGTTTGAAAAATGTGAAAAAATGGATTGCCTAAATTGGGCAATGGGTAATTACTGTCAATATATTGGTAATGCACCATGTTGTCCCAAATTGTAAAATTATGGTGCCTTAAATTTAGAAAACGTGTGCTAAATGGATTTCCCATTTTTTTAGGATGATCAGTTACAATTTCCTTTAAAATAGGATAAATTGCGGATTTTCCAATAAATTATGTAAGTGATTCAACTGTGTAAAAAATATGTTTACATTATCCCAGAAATGTTTTATAGACGACGTGCAGGTTAGATACCTCAAATATTTTAAGCCAATGAAATACTATTTTTACAATAGAATGATACTATGAGAGATGTTCATGTGTCTTGTTGAAGCCATTACATGATACAGTCCATGCATGGGCTCATTGGGCAAATCCTGGTGAATACAAATGGCAATTTTTAATGTCACAGCTGTTTTAAATCTTGTAAATTGTAAATATTATTACAGATGCTTGTACCATATACAGTTTTATTGTTCTTCATTTTTTATTTGACATCCATGTGTAAAATAGCAAGTGGGACTTGATTTTCAAGGCTTTGTTTACTACTTATCAATTGCTGAATTATGCTAAATTAACCCAGGCTAAATTTTAAATATCTCGAAATTTGCCCAGAGGGCATTGCATCTGGTTAATTTTCATATTACTTGTGAAGTTGTGATGATGCTGAAATAATATCCACGTTTAAGTAAATAGATATTTTCAATGTACAGACTCCAACCTGGACTTAATAAAAGAAACTTGATAATTTGTTATTGTTCTCTGATGGGACTTATGTTACAAGAAGCTAGAAACCTTGATGTCATAAGTTTTGGAATTAACACTGCAGTAATTCCAAATTTATTTCAGAAAGTATAGAAAAGTAAGCAAACCATTCATTACATTTTCTATGCTCTATATACTGTTTATACATTGTATAGCTAACATTTTTTTAAAAAAATTACAAAAATAAGCCAATTGATAAAACTAGAAAACAGGATCATCTTTGTCAGAATCCCAACCGGAAGATTCAATCACTGGATGGTCAAAATCTACTTCGACATTATATTGAAAATCGGGATCCCCAGGTTTCTTCCTATTGGCTTCAAATGTTTCATTCATTATGTCTTTTTTCCTCTGTAATGTATCTTCATCAACCCTATTTAAATCCTCTTCTGGGTCAATCGAAAATTCTTTTTCGACTTCTTGTAAAATGTCTTTCAAAGCAAATCCCTTCATGTTTTCTTGGATGATTCTTGCAAGCTTTTCCAGTTTTATATTTGGAACTGAGCTCAAATAAAAATCATGTTTCTCTTTCAGTTCAGCAATTACTGGCTTGACGTTTGAAGTTTTGCTCAAGTTGTGAAGAGGCATTATTCGTTCACGTAACTTGCCTTTGTCTTTATCTTCATAGTATAAAATGATTGCAGGTGGCCTGAAGCGAATGCCACATTTCTTTATGCTGAGGTTTGATAGCATGATATTAATTATTAATTTGTGTAAACCTGAAATAGAACAACCAAAATATAGTGCAGAATTTAACCCACACCCTACCACGCATGTACATATGGAAACCCAGTGTAGCAACCAAATTACCGCCAATGTTGATGGTGTTCTACAAAAACATCTATACAGAATCTATTTAATTTATGACGAATTATTTTTATGAAACAGTATTTTGATTAAGAACGGATCCATACCATTTACGAATTTTCGCGGTTTAATTGCAAACTCTAGCCAGCTAAGTTATGGCATGCCTTCGAATCAACACATTGATTGGCCTAGGATTTAAAATAATTTAT
Organism: Ophyiulus pilosus; assembly: GCA_033995625.1. Taxonomy (NCBI): domain Eukaryota; kingdom Metazoa; phylum Arthropoda; class Diplopoda; order Julida; family Julidae; genus Ophyiulus; species Ophyiulus pilosus. Next base: position 29,060 of record JAUJYV010000069.1, read on the forward strand.
ACTTAAAGATTTAACAATTTTCTTGAGGAAGTTTGGGAAATTTTCTTTTCATTACAGTGCTACAGTATAATACGTAAAAAAGACTAGAACTTATCTGACCTTTCAGGTATACAGACGCTTTTATATGGCAGGCTGCTGCCGATACTCAGCTCGCCGGCTTAACGTAAGCCGGTGCTAGATAAACCGACAGATGGTATAAATAACACAATTTTCGAGAGGAAAAATAACCATATTATACAATACAGTTTAAAATTAACATTTTATCATAATAACGTAATAAATGTACTGTTTCTCTTGAAAATAATGGTGTTTATATCGGCTGTCAGCTTACTTACTATATGTCAATTAGAGGTCACCGTTTGGGGGCAGCACAGTGCTCTGTTTGCAAAATTACAAACATGCATTTAGCCCACGCTTTTTTTGGTGGTTAACTGTTTCTGCTTTTTAAATACAGTTATCAAGAGAACTATGCAGTTATTTTAGCGCTTGAGCTTTTCATTAATAAGTAAGTAGTACAAAATTCTCTTGATTAGTTGATAATTTGTTGAATGCCTGTGTAATTTCGGTCATGGCGTGCAAAATTAGCCATCGAATGACATGGTCTGCATGAATCATGTTCTGACTTGTTTATAAATACAAGCATATCACGGTACTGTTGTGAGTCAGTACGTTACTTTCATAATCAATTATGGTTTGTCGAACAAATAAAAACATATGACACAACTTAATTATGTAATACGCTATTAATTGCATATTATTAATTCATCACAAAGGTAATTAAATGACTGGACGACAAACTATAGCTTCAGCCTCAATATAGTATACTGATGCTGATTAGGTCATATATCTATGATTTAAAGAAGTTTGAAGGGAATTGAAAAAATGATCATTTTAGCACCCCTGCTGACGAATATGTCATCGGATTGATTCAGTTGCCATTATGGTTATTGACTAAATTAATTATGATTGTATTCTAGATTGCCAAAAGACTTTTTACAGTGCACAAATAGTCTATTAAAATGTGGCCGCAGATTTTGGATTTAACGAAAGATGAATGCAAGAAAATGTTACGGCGCCTGGGTACGTGCAACAATCTTGGCTGTGGTATTGTTTGGTGTGAGTGTGACAGTGACAGTATTATTGCTTCGTTGTGTTTTAGAATTGGAGGCATATTATTCGATTATCACAGCATTTCGTGCACAAGGCGATCTTACCAAAGAAAAGAAAAAAGTGCTTCAAGATTTATGCAACCTTCTGGGGTATTGAAATTAATTAATATATTTTAAAATAATTTCTCTTTCGAAATTCATTCAAAATTTTGAAATGTGTTTTTATTTAGAATCTCTACTGAGCGGCACAGAGCAGAAATCAGAAGAGCAGTAAATGATGAAAAGTTAACTACCATAGCTGATCAGTAAGTTTTAATTAATATTAAAGGAGGATTTTCAGTTAGGGCATATCAAAATATTTTGTTCCTTTAATGAAGCCCTTTTTATATGCCTGTGACTTGAAATAAGGATTTAAACATTTTAGATGATGTAAACGTTTCTCGTTTCTGTTTTCCAAGAATTGCTGGATGTGGCAAATCTAGCGAATGGGCTATTGAAGGCCGGCGACTGATTCCTCTGATGCCACGGTTGGTTCCGCAGACTGCCTTTACAGCATTTGCAAATAACGCTGCAAATGTGGCGGCAGCACAGAATGCTTCAATGCTACCACCTTCATCTACGAATAATAAACGTGGTAGGCTAACTTCAAAGTTACTCTTGCATCAAAGCTTGTTTTTAGTCCTGGCTCTTGAATTGTTTGTGAAATTCGAATTGATCGGACAATTATTAGTGTTGCTCATTTCTAATACAAATTTCATTAACTTTGGTTTTATATAGAAGTAATTCATGCATCTAGTGATATAGAGATAACACCTTTGAAGCCCGTTTCTGGGAATAAGTCAGTCTACACAACAAGGCAGTCTCCCAGTTCTTCTTCGCACACAATCCATGCTTTCCCAGATTTGCAATCAGAAATTCGGCGTGACGGATCTTTAGACAACTTAGCTGAAGAGGTGGAAAATCAAGTGTACTCTGCCCAAGAATCTCACACCACAACTGCCACATCAGGTAATGTTGTAATGCTTCCAGGAGGAATGTCTGTACTTGTAAAAGGTGTGGGGTTTCACCGAATAATTGTTTTCTTATCATTAGATTAACTTTACAAGTCTTCGGTAAACCATGTGTTTGTTTATTGCAGGAAATATTGAGGGGCTTACTGATGATGATAAAAATCGGCGACGGAAACGTTCAGCTTCCATCGAAACGCCAAATATCCCTCAAAAGGTTTGAAAATTCTTTTTTTTTTTATGATTTAGCTTTTGCATTAGATTCTGAATCTGATTTAGTATTATGGCAATTGTATTTACAAAAAATAATATAACGTGGTTATCTTGTAACAGCATTTCAATTCCAAGCTATACAAATAGCATCTAATGTGTTCAAAAGCTGCTTCATAACCTAAGGAATTATCATTAATTCTTTAATGATAAATATGCATGTATTCACAGATTTTTGTGTGCTTTAATTAGGGAGCAGCATCAGCTAAATCGTCTGGTGTGCAACGTACAGTAAGCATACCTATTGGATCTTCACCAGTACAAGTTACCGGCACTGTTACTACCTCGGGTCAAAAGGTATTTAAATTCTATAAATAAAAGCATTAAATAATTTGTTGTCATCAAGCATGTCTGTGCTTTAAAAAGATAAAAATTGCAATTGGGATGAAAAAGGTGTACTGAAGTTGGATGATTACTACAGTCATTTTCATTTTAGTAAGTTTCATACTTTTATTTTCACTACAGTTATTTATTTCTGTTACTAGGTTATTTTGGTATCTACCTCCGGTTCCAATTTGCCATCTAGCATTTTGCAGCGAACTTTAGGCGGACAAGTTAAGGCTGTTTCCACTATAGGGAGTGCATCACAAGCTCAGTCAAAGCTTTCACCTGTAACTCCTATTTTGAATAGCACGAACACAGCAGGCACTCGTACGTATATCAACAATTACCATTGATATAATATATTGAAGTATATTAGTTTAATCGATAAATGACTGGGAATCTGCAAAGTGTTTTCCATGGATGAATATCCAAGAAACTCGTTTATTGCTTTATTTCTCAAATCAAAAACGTGTCAAAAGGTTCATAATCTTTAAACAGTAAACAAAACTGTTCAATTCAAATTTTATTAAAATTAATTTTCAAGTTGTCTTCTTACTCAATACTTTGTTAGGTTTTAAGAAGGTCTTTAATTTAATCACAGCAAGGCAAAAGGGAAAAGGACCAGCAGTCCCTGTTACCACCCAGCCATCAACAGCAACTGCACATACACAAACTTTACAACTTCGTTCTGGAACAGCAATGACAAAACCTACATTCCAGTTCAAAGATGGTACTGGCTTGAAAATCATCGCTCAAGCTATGCCAATGCCCGGTGGTGGGACAAAAATGATAGCCAAGTCTGCGAGTAGTGGCAGTGCTTCCCCAATTGTCGTCGTTACAAAAACTGCTTCGTTAGCGCCTGGTTAGTGGCTTTTACCATATTGAGTAAATGAAAGTGTCTGCTCGTGTCTTAGTGTTGTACGTGGTTCTTTGAAAAATTTGTATAAAATAGGAATTCAATCTGGAACAAGGGTTGTAAATGTCATCACCACGCAAGCTTCCACAGGCAAAGTACTTATGCCAACCTCGTTCGGTGTTGCTAAAAGAGCTGGTTCCCCTTCATTGGTCACTGTAGGGTCGAAGGGACGACAAACTGCTCTGGTTAAGGTGGCTCCTACAATGTCATTGACATCCCAAGGTATGTTTATTCACATGATTTAAAAAGTTAAGAGAGAGTAAATCAGATATCTTATTTTAGTTATTTTTACATTGTTATTATAAGTGTGGCAAATCACCTTAATGAATTTGCTAATTGTTATCGTAGGTGGCAAGCCAAATCTCTTTGTCGTGCAGAAGGCACACTTGTCATCTTTGTCATCTGGAAACGCAGTTCCTTTGCCTGCATCGGTTACTGCTTGCGCACAAACTGTTTTACGCCCAAATTCTGAAATTGGTCAAGATGAAAAGGTTAGAATATTTTCCATTTTTCTTTATACGGTATTGCTAGTTTTACCGAATGTTTAAAGCATAATAAAGGGTATGCTGTAGAATCCTGATAAATATGCATAATTTTCTGCAAACATTAAAAAGTTTAAAATGCATAAAATACAACAGAAAGTAGTGAAAATATTAGTATACTTTACTTATGATACAAATTTATCATGGTTATCCTTATTATCAGAGGTAGCCACAGTGCACATTAACTCTGATTATAATCTATGTTCCACTGTTTATGAAACAGGGAAATTCATATAACTTATTTTTGCCTTAAATGTGTAATAATTCGCGTTATTCCATTTATCTTTAGACAAGCCAAATAGAAATGAAAAGTACTGTTTTAGCTGACCTACTTCAAGCAGCTGGAATTCTTCCAGATGGTGCATCAGCAGATATCCAGACAATTGAAATAACAGAGCAATCAGATAGTCGAGAGGAGCATAAAGTTGGAGATCACATTCAAGCTAAAGTTTCTGATGCACCAACAGGTAAAATCAATAATTTTGAGTTATTATTTATTAATCACATTTTTTTGCCAATATTGTTCATTGTTCGTTGTTGAAATTTTAAGTTTGAATGCATGTACACTTAATGATTTTCCTGCTCCGAACTTGCTTTGTAGCTGATGAACAGTGGATGGTTACCGGAGATAAAGCAACACCAGAAGAGGAACAAGAACAGCATACACACCAACCGCAGAATTTGCCATTTACGGTTGAAGGCAGTGGCAGTCTGCAATTAAGTATGTAGAGTTTACCTTAGGCAGTGTTTAATTTCGATAATGTCTACAATTTAGTTGGTTTTTTTTTAGAAGGAAACACTTCTACAGATCAAGCTGCCAAATTTACAATGATGACAATAGACTTGTTGAAACAAGCTGGTGTTGGTGCCATTTCCAAAAGTACTGACAAAATAGAAACCATCGTTGTAAGTTGAAAATAACTTCCTCTAATCTTGTTTAATTTACTATTTCACGCTCACTTGCTTTCCAAATGTTCAAAATGCTTTCTTCGATCTGCGGATAGGATGAAAAATCTAAATCAAGTTCCGTGACAGATATTGTGGCCGCATCCTCTGGGCAAACAATGCTTGGGGAAAACGGAGAACTTGATCCAACAACTGGGATATTCTACCCGTACCCATCTGATGCCCAGGAAAAGCCCATTTTAGGAGACACCCCTGGTAAGTTTGATTTTCAAAAGACATTACTCTGGTTTTCTGCTTTGGATCTAGATTTAACTTGTCACTAGTAATATCGCTTTAACTTTGTTACCCATCACATCACATTCTCGAATAACAGGTCGCAGTGTAATAAACACTGGCGGCTCAGTTTTGAAAGTTTTCATATGCTCAATTTGTAAATTAACTGGGGGTTTTGTGACAGCAGTTATACTGAAAGAAATCGGCTGTAAAACATTCATTTCAAATTCCATTTGTTGGAACCAATTGAACATGTTTTCATGCTTTGGCAGTTTGTGCGGCTGGTTATCTTATCTGGGACAGTGTGTATATAAAACGTCATCGGATACTGTGTGTTTGTAATACAATATCATTTGTTAGTTACGCCCAAACGTTGTGAACATAATCTTATCACTCAAGGTTGAAACTGATCCCAACTGCACTATTTTTGAAAATGGATTACTATTATTAGGAGCTGTAAAAAGCCTGCCACGGTCTGAGACTGGCAAAGAGAACGCGTCGTTGGACTTTCCTTTAGTTAAAACTGAAGCCGAACAGTCGAGAAGCATTGCCGATCCAGGAAGTGCAACAAGTAGCATTGGAGCACTGCAGGATGAAGATGAGATACCAGCCAATACAGAAAATGCTCCACTTGTGGCAATAAAAGAAGAAAACCATACAAATGGCAACAAAGCTGATGATGCTTCCACACTTCTAAAGGAACAAAGTACTTCCGATGTCATGGGAGGCATCAAGGAGGCAGAAAAAATGCAACGTAAAGGTGGTGTGAAAGTTCCATTAGCCCCCACTTCTCTCCGAGCGTTGTATCGGGGAGTTACCTATAGCAAAGAAGATGCAGTTGCCAGGAAAAAAACTATGCAAAGTAACAGACTCGAAACTGTCGATGTTGATGCTAAGCGTCTAGATGTTCTTGGCGATTTACAGGAAAACCCACCATCCCCTGCAACATATGTTCAGGATGTAGATAACACTGACGACAACGTCGTTGAGAGCACCGAACAAGAGGAGGTTGAAGAAATCTTGGAATGTGAAGAAGTTCATTTTACAGATGACAATATAATCACTGGCATAATTGAAGAGACTGTTGTAACAATGGATGATATTGAACACAACGTGATAATGGAGCGCAGCCAGTCTAGTTTTACCCCTGAGACTACCGAGTTAGCTAAAGATGAGAGTGCAAGTAGCGAAATTGCATCAAAAGTACAGTGCATGCCAACTAGCAAACAAGAAGACGAACCCGGGACCTGCTCGCCAGTCGTCGAATTTGAGCCAGTCACATTTCCTGGAGTTCAAGTGTCAATCAAGGATGTAATGGCCAGTTCAAAGTCGCAGTCTTCAGGTACATTGTAAAGCATTTCTCTTTTTATACACTCATTCAATTACATTATTATTATTGCAATTTATTTAATAACACTAATGACGGTTAATCGTTTTAACAATAATATAAATAATGTTTAAAATTATGTTGGCAATTAAAAGAATTGGTTAAGCCTTCGAATCTAGTTAGAATTATATTTCTAAAGAACATTTTTGTCTCGATACACTTTCAGTATCTTAAAAATTGCTAAAGACCCATAAAGCTTTTGTATATCTAGGTTAATGTAGATACATATAATATCCATAATTAGAGCACAAAAATATTTAAAAATAAAAACAATAAGCCTATGACCAACAAAATAATTTTTTATGAAAGCAATTTTGATCTTGCGAATACCTTGACTCATTTTTCAAGGTTCAAGCTTTTTTATGGTCACCGATTCCGTGGTTGAGAGCGATAATATAAACCTACCCCTGGTTGTTCCCCTTCCCGATGACATCGTTGCTGTTGAAAACATCGAGCTGGCAGAAGAAAGTAGCGGAAAAATCCCGATTGCTGAGGTAACAGTTCATGACGATGGTTCAACATCCTACGTTGTCACGCAGCAGGTAGATGAAGGTTTTGGATCAGAGCATGCTAACAAACTTGTGTTTTTATGCAAGTCCTTTTACTATTTTAAATATTGATGCTTTTTAAGGAACCGAGGACTAACATGTAAAACGTCTGTTTTCTATTGCAGAACGAAAACGAGTCCACCTGCGAGTCACCGAAAAGTCCAATTCAGTTTGATTCAGTCAAAGAAGAAAACGACCTACCTTCTTCATCTTCCGGTATTGTGAAAAAAAAATGTTGGGAATTGACTTTGTATATTACCATGCCGTTTTCCATACATTCTAGTTTTGAATTTTTAGGAAGTGCCAGGGGCACTGGTAAGCGGAAACGTAAACCTAGTACTCATAAGGCAAGTTCGTTTGAAGATAATGCCAGTACGTCACATCTTTCTGGCTGGGTTAGATCGGCTATGGGGTAAGATATACTTCAGTACATCTTTGTTATTTAGAAAATCAAAAAAGTATGGATGTGTTAATTTAGGAAAAGTATTTTTTAGACTTCTTCTGCGAGTAATGAAATTTCGTGGGTCCAGGCGAATGAAGGGAGAACCTGGAGCCTCGCATTGGTTTTTACATCCAGGTATAAGAGTTTTCCACTAAGTAATTTAAAGTAATTTTTTTTTAAAGATTTAGCACTTAGTCATTTTGGCATATAAAATAAATTCGCTCCTTTTATTTAAAAAAAGTTGAATGTTTTAGTGTTTTACAAAACAATTGGTTTTTCATTATGTTTAGTAACTGATGATGAAGCACCTGGCTATCATCAAGTTGTTAAGTATCCAATGGATTTTTCAACTGTGAAGAAAAAACTTGAGGTATTTATTTATTAGCTTCTGTTTCGATTAAATACTAAACAAATAACTGCGATTTCTAAACAAATTTCTTCTCTAATTTTATCGTTAACAGACGGGTTGTTATCAAGATGTGTCAGAGTTTAACCAAGATATGAATCTGGTGAAAATTAACTGTGACATTTACAATCCTCCACAACACGAGGCGAGGCTGGATTGCGAAGAAGTTTTTCAATTTTATAATCAAGAGTACGACAAACTCATCGAGAAGTGGCAGAAAACTCATTTATTTTCACCCAGCCAGAAAAAACTCAAGTTTGCTTGATGACCATTTGTTTTAATGTATTTTTCACTTTTTTCAATGTAAATTTATCATGAGTTAACAAGTCGTTAATTCGTCAAAAATTCATACCATTCATCATATTTGTTTCTTATCATTTCACAAATTTATACAGATCTTAAATAAAACTATTTTGCTGATATGGCTTGTTTTACCTCATATTTTTGTACGATATGCAGGGTGGCCACAAGTCTGACAGAATAAGGTAATAATGGCAATATAAACGAAGAAAGTGCAGTTTCACAAAAAATAAAACTTCACATCATTTAGAAAACCTTCAGGTAAGCCAAACCTCAATTTTATAGTTTTTGTGAAACACACTTTGCAGCTCTTCACTATAGTAAAATAAATTGTTAAGAGATTTTATTGACACCCTGTATTTCGTAATATAAAATGACATACTATATGAACGACCCCAACTCCAAAAAAGAACTTAACGACACCTACAGGTTTCTGTAGAATATAAAGATGGCTTTTGGCGCTTGAACTGAAATTATTGAAATTAAAAACATTATGATAACTTTTGTATGTGATCTTTTAAAAACTTCACCTGGTGCAGTTATTCATGTTATAACAGGACGTGTTGGAATCTAAACAGATGGAGGATGATGTGGAGAAACGCGATTCGGCGGACGTTCCTATGGATGATGTCGTGATGGGCATGCAAATCCTAGACGAAACTTTAACAGAGGAAATCCACGATAATACAGGTCCAAGTGTAAAAAGTGAAACACAAGACCCAAATTTAACGACTGAAATTCAAGATCCAAGTGGAACGTTAGCGATAAAATTGTCAGACAACTTATCGGCTTCAGACACGAGCTTCAGCGCAGTTCTAGAAAATCTGCTCCACGGTTCTTCTCAAGATGAAAAGGACAGTAACACTGCTGAAATACAAGCTAGTGATGATGGCAATTCCCTAGATGTATGTACTGAAGACAATGCAAATGTCCAGAACAAATTTGGGACACTGGATTTTCAGTACGAACCAGTAAAGTACACTGGAGCTTGGACTGAATTCTTTGGCTCTCCAGCACTGCCTAACAACTTCACAAAGGGATGTAAATGGTAAGTTTTACATGATAACTTTTATGTATCTTTTATTTGAATGGCATGCATGCAGCTAAAGACGTCATGTTTTGGTTTTGATACATTTAAATATTCTAGGAAACTTCCATGCACAACTAGGTTTAACTACTTAAACTATTTTGTTATTACAGGTCTCCAGATGGCTTGTGTGTTTTGACAAACAGCACTGACAACTATTTAAGGCTATTTGACTTGCCACAGGCTTTCTATTCACCAGAAAACACAGATTTCAGTAGTTTACCTGAAATGGTAATTTATGAATATATATATTCATCATCAATCAATGTTGTGTGTTACTCAGCCACCATGGATTGTTAATGTTATTCTTTAATCTTGCAGACTCCAGTTTTAAAGATAAAGGAATCTGACACAGTGTATGATTTTTGTTGGTATCCATTAATGAATTCTTCAGATCCTTCATCTTGCTTGTAAGTTTTATTTTTCGTTGCTATTTATTATTAACTAAGAATTTATCAATGATTAAGGAAATTAGGATGAAAACCAATCAATATTCCCTAGATTATTGTTCAATATTAGTTTGTGAAAATTTTCCAATTTCTTAGTTAATTAGAAAATTAATTCAAAAATTTGCTTTCATTTCAGATTTGTCAGCACTTCTAGATTAAATCCTGTTCATGCTTGGGATGCATTCACTGGACAGTTACGAGCTACCTACAGAGCTTTCAATCATGTGGTTAGTATGCACGGTTTCTACTGTAATAGGTATCTGATAGCAAAAATAGAGCTTATGCTTTTTTTTCAGGATGAGGTTGTAGCAGCTGTTTGTGTTGCATTTGATCCTTTTGGCACAAAACTTTACTGCGGATTCAATAAATGTGTTCGGGTGTTCGATTTTAGTGTTCCTGGTCGACATTGTACCGAGTATTTTATGAAAGGTAAGTTTCATTAGAATGTTTACACTCTTTAGTTTATATTTAATTATCGCTTCTTCATCTTATTTTTTCAACTTGCAATCAGCCCAGGGACAGAGTGGAATAATATCCTGCATCGCCGTAAATCCAACAAATCCGAAGCAGTTTGCTGCAGGTTCATATCTTCGCACCGGTAAGTGTAATAGAAAAAATTACACAAATTTACAGTATTTAATTTTCATTTAATACCAAAATCAATCGTTTATATACATTTTTACATCAATCTTCCGTCACAATTCTAGTTGCACTGTATAATGAGCCCAAAGGGAAACAAGAAATGTTTCTTGAAGGACAAATCGGTGGAGTTACTCAGCTAACGTTTTCACCAGATGGAACCAAACTGTACAGCGGAGCTAGAAAGGTAGGTTCAGCACATGGCGAGTCTGCAACACTTGCCAAACTTCCAAGTTAAATCATATTCATCATTAGTTTTGATACTACAAATACAGAATCTTTAATTAATTGCAATCTTGCAGGATCCGCATATTCTTTGCTGGGATTTAAGGTTTCCAGACAAAGTCCTCTACTCGATGCATCGCGAAGTTACCACTAATCAAAGAATTTACTTTGATATCGATAAGTAAGGACTGACTTAATTCTCATAAATCTAGATTCTCGTGCTAGCCAAAAAATAATGATCCTATATCTCAAAAAATATTTAAATAGATCTGGCTCATACCTCATATCTGGTGGCACTGATGGCATAACTTCAGTCTGGGATTTAACAAAGTCTGGCAATGACGAGGATGGGGAATTTCAAGTTTTAAATCCTGTCATGAATTTTAGGACAAATAATGACTGTGTGAATGGCATTAGGTGAGGACATTTGTTTTTATACTTAAGGGTTTTGGAGATATCATGGTATTCATGGAGCGTTTAATGATTTTTTCCAGTTTCAATCCTATATATCCTATGTTTACTACTTCGTCTGGTCAAAGGAAATATCGAGAACCTGTAGGAAGCGAAAATGAAATGGATGATGAAGACATGTTTACAGATAAACATATTACGTATGACAATTCTTTGTGCCTGTGGTGGGCTGGCAGCTTAGGGGATGGTAAATAAATTCGTAGAATATATATTCGTAAAATATTTTGAACAGTTGTGATTAATTCATTTTATACATGATGTAGATATTGTTGCTATAATTTTTACAAAAGACACAGTATATTCTACTTAATTTAAACTTGAAGAAATGAAATGCATAAAATGTGACGAAATATGAAAATATTAAGGTAAATTTCAGTATTATTCGAAATACTCGTTTTCTTTTAAGAGTTGATGCAATTTTAAAAAACCAACAGATTTGATTCATCTTGTTCATGCACATATTGGCTGCCAATTGCCAATTATTACAAGTGGTTATAAGGGATTTTCTTTAAAATTGAATGAAAAATAATAGATGATTGTACAATTTTTTCATTAATTTAAGAAGACTTATTAAAGTGTATTGAATGCCTTGCTGAGAAACTTGCTAAAGTTCGAAAATTTTGATAAAATTGTAAAATTGTAACAAATTAACACAAGATCACCTCGAAAGTCTGGCATCACTATGCTTGAAGTTTGTGTTAAACGCCAGTATAACGCAAAATTAACGAAAAATTTTACAGAAAAACCCAAAAATTTTTTTAAAAAAAATTCTCTAGAAAGATTTCCGACTTTTGACAAATATTATGGTAATTATTCGTACGAGGTGTCATTGAAAATGTAAATAACGAGCCTCGGAATCCTCGGATACCCTGATAACATAAGTTTCGTATCAGCTATGAATTAAAAACGACAAAAAAAGCACAAATTAATAGAAAACATATAGGTTACCATTCACAACAACATTACACGTTATTTGGAAAATATTAAAAAATGCATAGTTTGATTTTTTTAAAAATTTCTCTGCCTTGCTTCCCCCTCAAAAAATAAATAAATAATTTTTCAAAAGTTTTTTTGAGTCTCCCTGTACACGAGTTCAGCCCCAGCTTCCCTGAAACACCAATGGGCTTTAACAGGTGGCGCTCGATGTGCGGAGCTGAAATTCAGCTGCCGGCAAATCAGTCTCGAAACAGCAACAGAACAGCGTGCAACTTCCAAAGCAGTGGGCGTGAGAGCTAGTGTTCTCCTCCCTCGCTCAATGGCTCAATTAGCATGATTTTATACGTGCATTTCTCCGCCTGAGACAAGTTGAACCATGTGCAATTTAGCGCACAAGTGTCTTCTAGTTGAAGTTGTGCTTCTTTTTATGTGTATCGACTTTTCTGTGCCCACGGTGGAATTGGAAACTCACGATTCTAGTTGTGGTCAAGCCAAGTGTTCGACGCATGGGGAAGGGATACACTGGCATATCCAGCACAGGACGAGGGATATCCCAGTCGTTTTTAACGAGGTAAAAAATATTTTACTTTTCCATAGCGATATTACCACAGTATACTCACTCGCCAAAATTTAAATGGCTAGATCGTTGGGGCGTTCCATAAAGCTTAGAATTTGATCGCGAAAGTTTTTACGCCCGATAATAATACAACTTTTGTAAAGTTTTCGCTTTGATAGTTATATTACATTACTCGCGGAGCTTCTTTTCGCTCTAATTTTAGCTAATAAACACATAGAAATGCTCCATTTAGATTCTCCATTGTCATGTTGTGGATGCTCTTTATGGAGGGCCCTCTATTATTTAAAGCCTCCATGCATGACAAATGATCAGCCCGAGTTGATTTTTAGTCATTTTTAGCGTATAATTTGTGCTTGAGGCATTAGAATTTCTCAAGAATTTATTTTAATAAGTTCACGTCACATTACTTCTCAAAGAGCTGTATTACTACAGTTTTTGGTCACAACTTAATCTAATTAGTTTGCATTTATTGGATTTTGTGCAACCTGCTACAAACCGTTTATCCGCGTTCAGTTTCGCTTTTATGACCATATTTGGAAATATTAAATATTTATGTTAATGTTCTGTTATGCAAACAGTCAAGTTCCAGTTATATAATAAATGCTTTGAATAGATTAGGGCCGTACTGGCGGAATTTGAAAAGTCGTTATCAATTAGTCGGTTATGCATGGGTCAAAACGGTATCCCCATAAACTAATTTTCATGGTTGTTGTAAGCAAGCCGACAATTAACCAAATCCTGAAATTTACCTGTTTAAACTCGCTACCCATCAAATGAGAGTTTACGGTGTAAATTTCACTTGTGATAAAGTATAGATTTTTATAGTTAAATATTTACGCGTTTTGGCCACTTTGGCGGTTGGAAAATCACGCGTGCAATATACATGTACGTACTCTCAAAATAATGAAATTCAAATGGCAAGTTAATGAAGTTATTGCAAAGTAAGTATGTGTAACTGAGTGTTTTGTTTTTAAACTTTTTTTACTTAATTTTACTTCGTTTTACAACATATGCGTTAGATTGATTATTTTTTTCATTTTGTTTGAATACAGGAAATATGTACGTATATTATTGATCTAAATATTAGATTAGATAAATATGACAGTTTGACTTTTTTTTTTTTTTTTTTTTTTTAGTAAAACAGAGTTTTTTGAGTTGTTTTGTAATAATACTTTTCATTATTAAAGTTTGTTTAATTTGTCGAACATACTCGTTCGATTTAATAAGCGACAGTATTTTACACAATAGGTTATTTATTAATACAATATGCAAAAATGCAAGCTTGAATTTAGCTTTTAGTAAAGAGGGATAAACTTATTGAAATTTACCGTGCATGTGTAAACTCAATAGAATTATAAATTTTTAGTAATCTTCTTAAGTTTTCTTCAATAAAACGAAGAGACAAATGTTAGCTGTTTTTTTTTTCCAACTGAAAATTGCAGTAAATTTGTGATTTTTACTTTAACATTGCGACTTTAGATAGTAAAAGCATTCGTAAAGTGATTTAATTTTTTTTTTTTTGTAAAACTAATCAAGAATAGTCAACAGACATGACAATAAAGATTTCTGAACTGCATTAGGGACATGCATAACATCTTCGTTTTTATTAAATCACAACAATCGAAGCTCCTATTTAAAAGCATCAAGAGCAACGCTCTTAGCACGCAATAAGGTTAACTAAAAAAAGAGCAGATTAAAAGCTTAAACTCACTATAGCACAGTTTCCACGCTAAAGTCACGTTCGGAAGTTTATGCATTCGAAACAAGTTTTCGGTGGATTATGCACGCTTGCGAGTCTAGGCTTTAGTCTGTGCTTTACAGCATGAAAATTTATAATTATAAAATAAAAGTTAATCGGTCAACGAGACAGGCCGTTCAACTTTGAACCCTTGCAACCCAAGAGCTAATGTCGTGTGAATTTCAAAGCTAACTTATATGCGACGCCATCTTGCCAGGTTTTGGACCATTAGAGAAAATTTTGCTAGCTCATTTGTAATCTTCTCAAAATAGAGGGCAAATCTTCCGTCTTAGCGCTAATCTTCGAGCAGCCTACAATGCAAATAATTCATATACCCTGCGTGAGCACTACGGTTTAGCACTTAAAAGTTTTATGAGTCTGTAAATGTAAACATAATGATAAGGTCATCCGAGAAGAGAGAAAAATATGCTGCCTATCCATAAAGGCATGCTGATTTATTCTAGGGCTTCTCCGAGTTTGCCTCTCTGAGACAAGCAGTATAGCAGAGTAATCTGTTAAGATTAAGTAATGGTACAGCGGTAGCTCGTTAGCAATGCAATAAGTGCTAGGTTTTAAAATATAGGTCTCATGTCAGAAATCAAGCGGTGCAGTCGGATTCCATAGGTTTTTTTCTTGGCATGTAAATAAAATGAATCGTTTGACAAAAAAAGGTGTTTGCAAATTGCCTTGTGAACGTGTTTCATATTGCTATGCATGCTCGTGACTACTTTTAAGCATTTGCATTCCGGATAATGAGACCACATTGAGCATCGTCTGGTCTCATTAACCGTTACTTAAGGTTCTTTTGGTCATGGCTCTCTTGCTTATTTGATCCTAATAATTGGCTGTACCTAACCAAATATAAAGTGGAAACTATATGAGATAGCAGGGCATCACCTCTTTATTTGTTGTCATCCGTTTCATATATATACATGGACTGCTATTATTGTTAATTCGTTTGTTTGTTTTGGATAAATATGTAATAACCGGAACGAAAACACACGAGAAAATGGCTCCAGATTAATTGAAATATTCAACATTCTTTAATTTTCTCACGTACATAGATGTCCATCTCGATTTTGTATGACTAGACACGTTTTCGTTAAATCCAACCATTAATTTGTAACGATGATGAATAATAAACAAACTATACACCAGAATTGTTCGCTGTGGTGAATAAATTGTTTTTGTTAACGAGTAAGATTAACTAAATGTGGCAGTGCATTAAGGTTTGGTTAACGAGTTTAATAAATTAACCCAATATAATAGAGTGCATTTTGAAGTTCATAAAAGTTGAGGAGTTGTAATGAAACAGTCACACTGTAATACACCTAATTTAAGCTTGCGTGTAATGCAATTATTTTCAACACTCAAGATATTGATTTTTAAAATGTAATTGCATTAAAAGCTTCCTATTTGGTAAATGGAATGCGTGCTTCAGGAAAACGCCATAATAAAATCTAATATTTAGAAAGCACAAAAAAGCATTTTTTTTTTTAAACAAATGCATGCAGGACTATACTCTTAAATATAATCGCTTGTTTCGTTAGTACGCACGTATTCGTTTTTTATGTCGTAAAGTTTTTTTTATAGCTCTATTCTAATCTCTTATTTGCAATTTTTAGTGGCCCAGGTCTCACGTAAACGTCGAGAATCCAGCTTTTATAGTTAGTTAAAGTTTAACAGGTCTTAAAAGGATTGAATGGTAACTTGCTGGAAATGAAATTTGATTTGTAATTAGTTTAAAACTTTATATCGATAAATTTACAACAGAAAAAACGGCGAATAACGAATTGGTATTTGAATACGATCATAAATTTGTCAGAGTGGATTTTCCAGACTAGAATTTGCTGAACTTTAATAGAAATTAATGAACTGTTATTTTAGATTGAAAAAAAAACTTGTATCGAATCGAATGTACGTTTATTTTTATAATTATACTCTTAAATTGAAAAGAAATGTACTAAAAGAGTGATTGAGTATCCCTAAGTATTAAATCCCAATGCTTTGCAGCCAATTGTCGGCTTCCTGAATAAGCTTCCCTGCTTTGTGTGATTGCCTAACCTCTTTTTTTTTCCCCACTGGAGAATTCGATGCACTACTTCCTCGTGTTTCATTCCGAATCAATCTTAACAGTTCATTTTTTTCGCTTTAGGGCTTCATTGAATCATTTTAACTACCAGCAATAGAAGCTCGCCAATCTAATTCCGACACAGAATGCCATGTTAACGTTCAATCTCTTCGTAATAGACCATAGACAAAAATGATATGGAATCAAGAGAGATAAGGACACGTTTTATTTTCTCCTCTATGGCCCAGGTCTTCGCACAGTCTTTTTTATATTTTCATGATAAAGAACACAATCACAAAAATGACCATTTCATGACCGTTTCGTATGAGCTCAAGTGATATTTATACGAGAAACAGTTACGCATTCTCCAAAGTGATAGGGTAACTATTCTGCGGCTAGACCATAAAGCCCTGTCCATATCTTTGCTTCAGTTTTTCGAAACTCGTTTAATATGAACCAGGACAGGGGCAAATACGGAAGTATTCCGAATTTTTACCTCTGCTTTCGAAAAGTACATCTTCTGAACAAGTGCTTTTATGCTGACACTGATAAACTGCTGTATACACTAGTAACATGTCGCTATTAGTGCAACATCCAGTGGCAGACTGGGTCTAAATATATTGGTTGCCAGGATACAAATGGGGCTCACCCACAACTTCAGGTATAACATTATCATTCAATTTTTATAGTAACTACAACTTTCACAAAAATGCATTATTTACTTAACACATAATTTTTATACATATCAAGTATATATGTACGTTGTACAGTTGTAGATGGTACATTTTTGACCCTTCTACAAATTTCTGCGGTATATTTTGTAGACCCTTCTCGGCAAAACGGTTGAAAAAACACTGATCCACATAATTACTTAAGGTTACGTGTTCAAATAAAGCAACTTTAAGCAGAATTACTTTAGCATGAATTTTAATCATAATACATCGACTTGTTTCTTTGAAAACGACCCCGTCGAGAACCTGCTCATGTCACCCAAACTCGGCTAAAGGTGTCTACTATGTTTGGTGTTTATTCTTTAGGAAAATTGAACGACAACCCTAATTAAATTGTGTTGTCCCTTTAGGGAAAAGCTTGCTCTAGAACTATTTTTTAGAAAGAATTCTATGTTGACATGGTTTGCCTCAGCTTCCTTCATCATTTCAGTAAATGCGTGCCATTGAACGGAGTGAATGTGTAAATAAGGCTACCGTCAAGTGAATCGACATTGTATAGCCACCCCCTGATTGATAGATTTTCTCATAAAAAATTGCAGTACTGACAATACTGCTGTCAATTTTATGTTCGCACCCCTCTTTTTTTCTTAATAATTTGTTGATTTCTAAGATTACGTTTATAAATATACTTTATTCATGCCATCGACGTGATTGGAATTCCAGGGATGTCCCACATAGTACCCTCATTGTCATCAATAAATCTAGATGTTATAAATCTCAAAGAAAGCTGACAATGGAAAAAATAGAGTCAGCTCATAATAGCTCTATACATCATTTTTGATTCAACTATTTTCTTGTGTGACTCGTTGCCACCAAACGCCATCAGCTTTTTTGAAATGTGAAACGATTTTGGTGATCGCTATACATTATGGCTTTATAATGATGACAGTGCACTGGTATACTAAAATGATCTAAGTACAGGGTGGTTCGTAGTTCTATCTACAACATTTTTGTTTTGCATTGACTATATCCAGAAAAAAATCTGGTAAATGGTAGCTGACATTTTGCTACATTGTGTTAGGTGCTTAATGAGGGCGATTAGTCTATAAATCTATACATTTATATACCAGTATCTCATATATGTTGTTCTTTAGGCTCAAAATGTTAAAAAGAATCTAAAAGTTCTCTACTAGAAATTGGTCATTTACAAACCAATCCACTGGGTATTCTAATGACTTTCATCTATAAATCAATTATTAAATTTATTCATAAACTGCATGCCATTTGCAGAATTTTGGAATGGCTCCATAAACCCACCAATAAGTGCACATAATGAGTATATATGCATTTATAATGAGGTTACCGATAATTTGACGCAATATTCTCATTTTGGAAGAAGCTTACGTGTTATATCGGTATCTCATAAATAATGTTTCCAGCATGTCGACTTCCCATGTTCGAATCATATTTTTGATGATGACAAAGCCCTTGTGCAGTTTCATGATATGCAATCCACTTGCAAGTTGTGTCATGTCCCAAAACACTTCATGCTCTACCGAGAGCAATAAGAGACTAAATAAAGCTCTGCGAAATTAGAATGCTATCGATTTAATAATGAACGTCTAAATCTTAATATGCGTAATGGCATAGCTTTCTAGTGTTAGCTTTAGATTATTACCCTTATGGGAATCTTCCATAATTTTTCCCATATTTGAAGATGACGGCTAATCTAAAGACTTACACGTATTTAAATTAGAAATGCTTTACCAAAAGCATTCAAGTAAAGAGTTTATGTAGAAACTGGTTTAAACACACTGTCTAAAATATTTGCAAAAGGTCGAGGCTATAAACTTTTTATACGGTGAATTTTGGAATGATTCCATTTTAATTCTTGTTTTAAACTCCTGGCTTGTTCCGCGAATAATGGTATCTTTACTGTAACAAAATAGACATTATACCTCAATCTATGATTGATGACAATTTCGGTAGCTTTTGATCTTTTTAAAGAAAAGCTGATGTTGCACTTTGATTGACCAACGAACATATGTCAGGAAAGTTGGGGGAATGAATTTGAAAAGAAGCATTGCAACGGTTTTTTTACGGAAGATTTTCAGTTGTTCAATTTTGAAAGCAATTTTTGTGCAATTTATCAAAAGCAAACATGAAATATGCGATTCTCAAATAACCGAAACTCTTTGGAAAAATTGATTTCAAATACTGTAAACGCGTTGGCTAAAAGGTTAAACTTTGTGCCATGAAGATATTAAGGTTTCATTTCTACAGGCTTATTGCTTAAATGATTTATTATCGAAAAATTGTCCCTTTTTTTTTGTTGTAGATTGGATCTTGATATGTACAGCCCAAAGCTGGTCAGCTGTAGTTTCAGGTAGCAGATCAAGCGAAAGGCTTTTCAAATAAATCTTGAACGAATGCCAAATGCAAACATTGATTTTTTTTATTCTTTAAAAAACACTTCACGTATCTACATGTTGGGTTTCTACTCATTTGTCCCCGTATATTGCCCATGCAGGCATACAAGAATGCTACACGTATTTTTGAAGTAAATCATTGTATACAAGACCCTCTAGCTACACGAATAGTGGTTATTGATATGGATATCCCTGTGCACCCCGTGGACAATGATAATAGAACAAAATGTCA
Source organism: Ophyiulus pilosus (assembly GCA_033995625.1). Taxonomy (NCBI): domain Eukaryota; kingdom Metazoa; phylum Arthropoda; class Diplopoda; order Julida; family Julidae; genus Ophyiulus; species Ophyiulus pilosus. The sequence goes on from JAUJYV010000069.1 coordinate 49,015, forward strand.
TCTTCTATTACTTTCAAATTTTGGTTCTCTTCTTTTAAAGCGAACTCGAATAAGGTATTGAACGTGATTCGGTTTCGTGAATGTTGTTAAGAGGATCCTAAACCCAGTATTTTGTGTGCAAAATCTCAAAATCTCTCCTGTAATAAATAATGCATGGATGATAAGAAAGAATTCTAAAAAATATGCAGTGATATTTTTGATATTTGGACACAATAGATACATATGTTTCAGCTTCGTCTTAAGCCAATATTGTGACAAGTATATGTACAGTTCTGGTTTTGTTTTTGGTCTGAAAATATATGCAACAGACATATCACATAACTTGCAATTTATTTGCATAGTAACCTAATGGCATTTTATTTCAAAGAAGAAATATGAAACATTGTAATAAGGGACCAAGGGTACGCCAAACGTATGGGCATGTTATTTCTAATATTTCTATAGGAAATTGGTTTGCAATACCGACGTGTATATACAGTATACATGCGAAAATATAGGCGAACTATATTGTTTGTGTTTAGGGTTGTTCGTATCCAGACGGTATGCAAACAGTTATTTGGACCAATATGAATTTGTTGGCGAAAAACATTTTTTTATTGTATTTTCAAACAAATGAGATGTAAAAATGAATATTTCGGATTGTCATTGTTTTATGTTTACTTGATTATAGATTATACCTATTTCACAACATAATCTAATAATGCAGCTTATCAGCTCGGTTGAAATCGCATGTATCTGTGTAAAGTTTTGGCGCACAGCCTCGTGTATCTCTTTAGGTAATTGCATCGAATACAGATATGGTATCCAGTTGACTTTTGAGACCTTTCATCTTTGTGATTCAGTCAATGAGTATTGGTGCGCTCGCTCACAAATAGAATGCTTTGTATAGATCTATTGATACATGAAAATCTAATAAAGTAGTCCTTTCTACGTTTTCTGGAGTCTTCGACTCTCATGAGGTATACACCTACTCACTATTGTTTCTTCAATAACAGTTTTATTATCGCAGTTCTTGTTGTTTGAACTTCAAGTTGCGTTAGACCAACGACCTAGAGTTCGAACCTTGTCGTGAAAGGAATTTTGGCTTCAACTTTTCTATTAAAGTGTGGATCGAGATGTTGTACGATAATAAAATTCGTATTATTCCCCCCCAACTTTTTAAATAACGAGAAATTTAATCGTTTATTGAATTTACGAAAGGGCGCAGATATAGCCATTGTTGATAAAGGTAAAACAGCGTTCTACCAGTCATAAACCAGAACAGTTTATGAAACAATGAGTCCCACGAGGAAAATATGTATGAAAAATTGCACTTTTATGAGGTGATAATTTATTGCGGACTACACCGTTTTTCACTCTACTGGCTTTGTGATTTGAAGGACCTTGCCTTTTCTTGGAAGTGATGCGCTTAACCCTTTATAGTGACACTTTAAAACACTTCTCTTGAAATAATAGACCTGATTCAGCAAGGATGAAAGCCCTCTGAATATAAAGCTCATGCGCCACTGCGCTCGAATCAACTAAAATCTACGTTTACTGGATGCGCAGGGCATTAGCTAACATTCCTTGTTTGAATATAAAGTGAAATGCAAAGTCTAAGGCCAACCACAGTCTTGGTCAGCTGAAATAGTGCAGAATTTTAAAATGCCGTTAATTCAACATTCTACTTTTTTAGAAACAGTAATTTAATGTAGAAACATGGTTTGGCGATGCAAATTAATTACAGAATAAATAATACATTTATTTAAAAACATATCGATTGATGTTTGTCATTGTATGAATGATATTAAAGTAATCACTATGTCCTTATTCTGTAATAAAATGTCATCCTGGTGCAGATTAATTGCAGATATTCTCAGATGTAGCAATAAGTCTCATCGGATTCAATATGACATGTGACCTGCTCCTTAGATTATTTCATGATCGCGGGCAATATAATCGTGAACAACTTTGTAATATGACGTTCATCATAAAACTTGCCATTTCTAGGCTTCGGTTTAAACGTAAATTGGTAAATCGAAATATCTATTGATTTCATTGCGACCTGAAAAAAGATTCGTTTGTACTATCCTTAGCTGAGTTTACTCAACAAACAGCAATGCTGAAATAATACCATTTTCTCTGCTATAAAAGCTATATCAGAAACCTTTGCTGATACTCAGATGATCACTGAAGGATGATACTTATCTGTTGGCAACAATTGCTACATTTAATTTGTGGACACAATTGTTATAGAATCATTTTTGAAGACATTCGTTTGGATGACTTGCATACGATGAGCTATATATAATTATTAATTACAAATTTTGAATTTTGCAAAAAAAATATTGTCTGTCCAAATTACATTCCTCTATCTCTAGTTTTTAATTCGTCCATTCAACTTAAAGGGAATTTACTTAAATTATTGTCTTGGCAAGTTGGTTCTATGCCTATTTGCGACGTTTATGTTCTTACTCAAGGAGCATTCATTCTACTGCGGTTGAATACTTGTAGTCCAAATTACCATTTCTACAATGCATGCTTCAACAATTTTTATGAATTCTTCCCATTGCCTATATGCGTGTGCTTTTGTTATGAAATCACCATTGAAATGGTTAGTGGTTTTAGTTATGAGCCTAAAACAATCCTTGAAGATACACCTTGGGGGCACTAACGTCATGCATGGTTGAATTAATTTTCTTCCTTGATGTTTGTAGAAATGTTTTGCTTCGGATATGTCAACAAAGGATTGTCCGCGTAATATTCCTACATAATGCAAAGGAGAAACGTTCCATGATAGATTTGTGAGCATTTATGATTATTTATTTGCTTTGCCAAGTCACTGAGTTCATCAAGTTGTATATGGTGATTCAAGAGCACAAACGTGATACGACCACCATGTTTTTTTAATACTTAAATACGAAAGGAATCTCTTGGTAACAGGAGCCGAGGCAAAACCTAGAATTACTAATTCAAAGAAATGTCTGTCCTTTGTAGGTTTGCGGTATTCGTGAATTTCACAATGTCCCAATATCATCCAATTCGTCGAATTGGAAATGCATCAAACTTCACCACTATGTCAACAAACTCGTTATAATAAGAATAGACTTCTTTGAATTAATTTACTTGGGGCTTCCTGAAAGGGATTGGCATGCTTGCCTGCAAATAATCATTACAGGCTTTCTTCAAGTCCCATTGTTCCTTTCGAGGGAAAGATTCCTTTTGATATCAATTTCAATTCTAACAATACCGTAGTTATTTATTGAAGAGCACATATTAGCTGTCTTCATTGTTTTGTGTACCTATTCATGTGTTCCTCATTCCAAAAAAATTCATTAATCCATTTTCAATACGCGAGCATGTGTCACATGACATTTTATGGACTAATTATTTCACTTGTTTCATCGTGCACATCGATTTCTTGAATATCGTTCAAATTTGAAAGTGTTAAGAAACTGGCAAGTCATAGAATTGTGTTGCATCATGCTTATTTATTCCTTGTATTTTGTCAGGACTCAGAGTCAATTTAGCCACGTGCTTTAAATGTCAATTATCATATTTTCTCTCGTGTACAGTTGTCGGAAATATCATTATTGCACATGGCATTCGATATGCGCCATCATGACAAATGTTTGCATAGTTTGCATTGGATCAAACCATTCTGCTTGTACAAACAATGTATTGATTTTGAATGCAATGATATATAGGGAATGGAAATCTCAAATTTACTTATCTGTTGAGGAAGTGTGGCAATAATTTAGTGCACTGTATGATAATACACGTTTCGCTGTACTCGTTTCTATATGCGGTATAATTTAACAAGGGAGTATGAAATAATTTGAAGTTCTTTTATCCTTAAATCACATAGATTTTTTAAAAAATGGCTCGATCTGATTGTCAATAATCTCATTGCCAATCCTCTGACAAATACATTTTCAACGCAGATTCGACACAAAATCGACATGGATTTTCAGCTAGGTTTTAAAGATAATTTATAGACATTTTCATATGCCATTTCCAGTTTATCGCCACCATTGGAAACATTTAAAAGTTGCGCAAATTCCGGGTATCCTCAATAAGTTCATGCAGTTTCAATTTAGATAAAAACGTTATCTGTCAAAAAATATTCATCGCATGCATGCCCACATAAGCTTTCAAGAGTCAGATTTTTGTATGCGTGAGAAGGCTTAACTTTTAACTGTTTTATTTATGGTTTTCTAGTCTCTTTTATTTGAAATTTAAAGCAAGATGTTACATACGGCATGCTCGGGTTTTATTCCCTGTGGGTATAAGCAGTGTGATTGGCTGCACGGTGCGATTGCCTGGCGATGTATTTATCTAAGCTCTTTATCCATTGTTGTTGCCCTGGCACCGATTGCATACTTTTATAGGATAAAGGCTATTTGTATGCTAATGAGGTTTTCTCGGGAAGCTTCTTAATGCTTTCTTCATATTCGTAAGGTGCAAGGCAAGCTTTATGCGGGTGTAAAGCGGCAAGCCAACATATCTGTTTGTTTATACTTATGTTTATAAGTCGTTCAGTCCCGCGATATTTTAGCAACATTCAGATCTGTTTCAAGTATTTTTTTGGGGTTCAAAATATTTCACCGTAGTATTACCTTCTACATAACGGCAAAGTTTACTTTGGGTCTGATATTACGACCTTGTTTATTTCTGCGCACAAAATTGCTCAAATGAAGAGTGCAGTATTTTCATAGCCAATTCGTTCTAAGGGGATTTTTTTTTTCTTCTTAAAACTTACGTTCATCTTTTATTATTTCTTCCTTTTTCTTTATAAGTGTACTTACTCTACGGACGTATATCAAGTTTTCAAATTTTATCTAAAAACTGCTTCTGCTTGTCTTGGTAGTAATTCCTACAAAAATAAGGAAACAGCCTTTGAATGTTATTCCATATCTTCAGGCAAACAGACCTCGTGAATATAACAGATTCAAATTTTATATTATTTCACTATGCGGAAATTTGAAATGCTGAAACTTGCTGAAATCTCATGCATCGAGTATGACCATGCAAAATATTAGTTTGATATCATGTTCATTATAACCTATGATGTATTTTCTTAGACGCCATCTATAGTGTGATTGTAACACATAATCTTTTTCTAGTGTTTTCTCTAATGTGCATAAGTTACAAATTGAACATATTTTCACAACTTTTTAAATTGATATAAACAGTATTGAAACTAATACTAAACTGATACAGTAAATTCTAAAAGTTCATAGTGATTGATTCATTCGAGTGATTGATTCGAGGATTTTCGAAATTGCAAACTTATTCTAGTATAACAGTATACTACTTAAATTGCTAGTTTGAGCTAAAGGAACAACAAAAAAAGCCAAAACAGATTAAATTAAGCCTTACGACATAGCAAATCTACAAACGTGGCGTAAATGTTCTAGTTTTATTCACTTGTCCCAGTAAATGTGTTGCTAGTCTTTTCTGGTCTTATCGCTGAAACTCGTTACATCGTCAGAAAAGCCTAAGTGGGCAATAGTGCACCCACCCTTTTTGATCAGGGCTGTTAATTAATTACCCGAACAGCTTTTAGTTCGCATTAGAATTAGATTGAATGCCATGGTTTGTGACTTTTTCGCTAACGCTACAAATGCAATTCTCTCGTCTTTGTCAATGTTTCCAAGAAGTAAGCACTTTTGATCCACATTTCTCATCATCTCCATGCATTCGCATCGGTATTGCTCCCGTGTAATGTGATTTTTCGAGTCATGAAGTCGCAAGCATCAGTCACTCGTGTGCACTGCAGTGTTTTTAACGAGCTCTTAGCTACAAACAGACATCCAGTGGTGAGCTGTGATGGATGAGAATAGGACTCATCGCGATCACTCTAGCATTCAAGAAAAGTGACTGTTGCGATAATTACAAACAATGAAGCCTCGGTGCAATCCTGCTGCTTCAACGAGATACTTGCTTACAGGTTCTCCAGTTTGGAACACATCTTTAATCGTGATACCTGAGTAATTGGTCGCTGTCATGGCGAACTGCATGATTCTTAATGAAAAGTACACGATCACAACACTGTTGCTAAGGGACCATACACTGTGTTTAGGGATTTTATGTAAATATACTAGTCCGTAACATTTTACTTGAGTAGTTAATGAACTGAGGTTATGAAAGGGTATCTTTATCATGCATCTTCTTCATGCACTGATAGCAAATTCAATACATTGTAGATTAAAGTAATTTGCAAGCACAAAAATCACATGCAATTGGATAATATTGTGGCGTAAATGTACTAACAGAAGACACAAATAATGTGCACATTTCTTTGTGGACTACATTTTGAAAACAAAAATTCTTTCAGTATAACTATGAAAAACAACACACTCTATTCACTAAATTTCTTAGCGTTCACTTTCCTTTTGTCTACCCTGGTTAATTACTGAACTGGCAATAAGAAAGTTTGGCTTTCCATGCCCAAATCTGAACTTTCGATAAAACTTGTTGAACACTGCACTTTTCTAGCATATGGCATTTGCGATGTTTTTAACTCCATCCGAAAGCGGCTACAAGTTGTCGTTAAGTTAACAGAAGATTCCCTAATCTCATTTCGTAATTAATATATTTTTCCAACACATTTTTCATTAAACTAAGATATCCATCATACATTCATGTCATCCCAGATACGATGGAGAACGTGTGAAAGAATGTTGCTTTTTCTCTCTTCACTTCCCTCTTCACGCTTTCTCGTAAATATGAGCTTTTGTTTAGCTTGACAGCAAAGAATACCACAGTAATTGCAAGAACACCAGCATGTTTTCCATAGTGTTTGCTTGTACATGTACATGTATATAATATATCCCAGTGACAGTTTACGCAGGATATATTCCTCATGAGGATGCTTTCGGTTTTTGTCGTGCTCTTATACGATGAAATTCTTTGCGAGTTGGGACCTAGTAGTCTGACTAAGAGCATAAGCACATTGTTATTACTGCGTAATAATTCCGCGGAAATATCTTATAAATTTATAAACATTGTTCAGAATTTCATGGCGTTGAACACGCGTAGGAGATTTGTGCAGAAGTAAAGCTACTCGGCTTGTTTCTTTTATAATTTCTTAATGATTCAGCGAAGATCTGTATGTGCTATCCATTTAAATGCTAATTGGGAAAAGCCCTTTGCTTCCAACTGTTCCAACTGTTTGCTTCCATTAACCAGACAATCAACCCTCATCCACTTCTTGAAGTTTTATTGTTGTTATACAAGTGCTGTTTTTTATTTATTTTTTAAACTGTTTAAAGAAATGATAACCTAAGAGTGTAGTTTAGTAGTTTATCGGAGATTTTTTGTGATTCAATCAAAATGTATGTGATGCTCGATGACAAAATAGTCAGCTATAATCAGGCAAGCTTCAGGATTTTATGTAAATCAATGGTAAAACTGAATATTTGGTAATGTTTGAAATGTTTGAAAGAAATGATACGAGAAATCTATACATCTCCACGATTTCCAAGAAGCTTCTATGATGGTTTAGTGACATTTAAAGCATATCTTATAGGAACTTTTGCCAAAATCGAAAGAAATGACAAATCTAACAACTATTGTGAATATTTAATGCCGTGCTTCTTAAATCGTGTCGACTTATAGGTAATCTTCTTAGAAGGATTTGACAGTTGCTAAAAATTTTTGTTCAAGTGCTGCACTCTGCTTAGCAGAAGTGCCTCAACTTTGTCTTTTGACTGATTAGGCTGTTGAGGAGATGAAATTGAATTAAACGAAAGCCATTCTCCCTGCCTCTTCTCTCCAGTATACCTGCATATGTGTTGCTCTTCAAATGTCCGCCTTAAGCATTTCTATATAGCACGGTGTGCTAATGAACCAACTTTTCCAAATTAACAAGACAATGCTTTATCAAGATTGCCAGTAGCATTAATTTAATCTTCGGATTTTAAACGTCATTTATTTCGCACAAACAAATGCTGACGACGATAGTTTCATTTACACGTCATGTAGACAGATTTAAATACATACACTACTTTGTAATGGAAATGCAACGTGTGCACTGTACATATATACAATATATTAATTGGACTTCACTTATAAACGCATGCATAATTCAATATTGCCAAAACACTGCGGAATGTGGTTTAGTAATGACGTAATCGCTATAGACCTGGATTTCAGTATTTAAATAAAAAATCGGTCAAGACCGTTATCATTCCTCTTTATTAAATTTTCTCATCTAATTACATTACATTTTTTGTACGTGACCTGTTAGTCGATGGGCTCGTAAAATGACCACTGTTAAACAAAGTCAAGTAAAGAACGAATTGAATTGTGCAAAGTATCAAATGAGAACATCACTTTAATTTAAAACGTATTACCAAAAGTCATCGTTGCCTGTATGAAAAACTATGGAAGCAGAAGTTACGTAGTCTCACCTAAATTAGCTATTGTATACTTGCGACACCACGCGTTTTGTAGTATTTTTTTCCTTCCTATATTTCCATTATTTTGAACATAACCTGCATAAAATTAAGTGCATTCTGTATTTCGTTATAGAAGCTTTCACCATTTTTATCACCGCTATAAGTTGCTATATATAGCCCTATATTCGTGCGCTTTACTCATCTGTAGCGTCTTGGCAGATGTTTTTCTTTGAAAATCTCCTATGATTGAATCTTTTTCAACGTTGACATATTTGTCAACGTATCCCATTTCTCTGCCCCTGATGACAACTTCTTTTTCATCTCTATTTAGATTCTTCTTTGATTTCAGTGTCTCTGGTGCACTGGAGCGCATTTTCGTCATAGCCGTGTACCGCTCCGTTGCTCATCAACGAGAAAAAAGTCCTCCAATGTATTTATATAATACAGTTGCGAGGGTATATGTGATATGATAAGGTGTCATCCAATATTAAAGTTGATGCCGAGAAGCAATCTCAGAATAATGGGAAGATGCCTCCTTATATATGTACCTTGAAAGGTTTCGATTCGGAATATAGCGGATTAAGGCACCGATATGTGAGGAAAACTGCATGCGTTATAACTGCAAATGGGTTTTAACGTCCAAATGCACATTCCTATATTTTCGTATGAAAATTAGCTTTTGTTTGTAGATTTATACTCTGGGCATGCATGCAGTTTTTGCAAAAATCTAGTTTTTCCCTTGCATCATTTTAATAATTATCATATGATGCTGTGATGCTGTTCTGTAATGTTTAATTTTATTATTTCCGGAAATTGCTTCTCTAAGGTTATTTTATTGACATTTGACAACACATTTTATGAAAGCCCCACGTTGGAATGCTGATAAAATTGACCGTTTCTATTTCCGTATAACTTGAGTTTTCCTCTAAGGTGTAAATTATGTAAACCTCAATTATTTTAATTTGAGAAGTTAGTAGTTCTATTTGCCCTTGAATCATACGTGTTCGTCTATATAATCGACAGCGACCTAATTCAAAATGGAAAACTAAGACCATCTTTATGACCCATTAGTAATTTGGAAAGTTTTATGGCATTCTGTCCCCATTTAGGACGATAAGAGCCCGTTTAATTAGCATTATTCACGGATACGTTTACTGTTCATTGATTTGGCGTTACCTCGGGGCGCATATGTCAGGAGGTATATGAATCATGTAGAATTGAGCTCTATTAAAACGAAATTAGATACAAGTAAAGTAATTAAAAGTATGGTTATAAACCTCAACTTTTTTTCCCCTTTACGCAACATGCTGTATACCTTACATTTTACCATCCATTACAGTGCATCATATAATAGGGAAGAAAGATAAATATACTAATCTGTAAGTGTCATGAACGATTCAAGTGGAAGTCATAACAAAAACAAAATCATTTTTCAGCAACAATTCCATTTCCACTTTTTTGCCACAATGTCATTTATTAACAGTGTGCATTGTATTAATACAAGGAAATGCTATGACACGACAGAAGAGTTATGTGGAATTACAGTGAAAACTTTTGGTATTGCAAATTTGTACCTGCTTAAATGAATGTTTACATTTACATTCAATCATTTATTAAGTTAACTTCTTCTTTCTATCACAATACCAATGTTTCATAAAATACAGTTGAACGTTCTATACAAAAAGATATAGCACAAGTCTTTCTCTCTACTGAAAAATCGTATTGCTAACAGTGCACTTGTCATCGCTTGTTCAGTTGGTATATCATTGAAAGACGCCATGTTATCTGTTCGTCTTGAGGCATGTGCATGGGGAGGCTTTTATGTCTTTTTTCATTTTTTAACATTGACATGACTGGAGAAAGTTGGAATTTCGCAGTGAGCGAATCCTAATTACCTCGAGGTTCCATATGGAAAGACATTCGTGGGTGGGTCGTTTTTGCTGAAATTTATGAAGGAATGAACAAACATTGCGAGTTGCGGCTTAAGTGCCAGTTTGCAAAGTGAAATATGTCCGCATGCTAATGGGACGCTGTGACAGTGACAGATTTTCAGTTCAAGGGAAGATGGTTTTGGTTTTTGTAGGACACGAAGGCTGCTGTGGGGTAAGCCAGATACGAAATTTCGCTGCTTGCCTCACCCCCACACGTGAAAACATATTTTGAGATGAGTGCAGATCGATACATTTTAGTGGCGTGCTGCATGGATATCCGCCCCTATACTGAGAATTAAGTTAAATGAAGCAGAAAGCCGAAATAAACAAGTGGAAGGGGATGAAGGACGATGTAAGCGCACGGTCGTTAATTCCCATTTATCCGAAAGTCAGATTCGCGGAAGGGGAGTGGACAAACTTCACCATATTGCCAACGAGTCGCTGTGACATTGCATCTTTGCTACAGTAATTACTGCGCGATTGTGGTTTGCAAATGAACGCCCATTTGCATAACGTGCTATAATCAAGAAATCAAGAAATTTGCAGCATTTTGATCATTGCAGAAAGTTTTGTGTGCGCAAAACATGATGAAGTGAGATCATTTTTGTAATAATGACCATTTCAATCAGTGTACGAAGTCCATTGTTCATGACTGCCATGTCCTGTAACAGAGAGGTGTTTCATTATTTTTCCATTGAATTCAGTTTGGTATAGATTTTTTTGTATCGAAGACTTGAAGCCGGATCTCAAAAGAGTTTCCAGCAAGCTTAGCTGCTAATTGTGCAAAACCTTTATAGCGGATTTGGCAATAATTAGAGACCAACTGCTGACAAAGAGTATCGGATAATTAATCAATTTTTTTCGGATTGCGTAGCTATAGGTGGTCATACTATTAACTGTACATAGGCAGGAAGTAGTATAGCTTTTGTATTATAGTCTAACCCATACACACACGGATCTATAAAATCACACTGAAAATATTAAAACATTCTACAGTAAAACCTGTGTAAATGAATAACCTGTCTAAAAGCATGGAATGTGCTGGTTCCGACTAGGGGATCAGTGTATAAATGAACCTAACTTCATTCCAGTAACATAAATAAGATTCTGTTTTTTAAAAAATATTTTAGTTAAATAAGATAATAATATCTGCAAGTACTGTATTGTTTTTTTTTTTTTAAATAGTGGTAAAAAATGGTCTCTCATGGAAATCCTATTTTATAGACTTCAGAAGGGCAAGTGCATGTAACTTTTCTGTCTGATGCTTATCACAGTATGTGCAACTGTTAAGATTCAGCAAAGAATGTAACTTTTTGCTCACCCAGCACTTTGTAAAAGGTTTTCTGCCAACATCAGATTTATGCAAGCAATTATCCGCAGTACCAATTCGTTCAAATTGGTTTTTAGTTTTTTTAAACGCATGTCCTATGACAATTAAGCTTGCTCGGGGACGCTATTTTCAGGTAAAATTGTTTTCATTATAGCGTGCCTCATTGACATCGTAACTTTACTAAATTATTAGCGTAATCTTAATGTATACATCTACTCGCCCAGAGTGGGTGTTTACACACGCCTACGTTCAGTTTAGGGTAATTAAGCTCAACATCGAATGCGTGTGACGGGTAAAAATTGCATATGATGCTGGTGAATGATGACTTTTAAAATGCGCAGTATGCTTGCTTCGAAACAAAGCCACTTTGTGCTATACCCCGTAACACACACAGACAGCAGAACGATCTGGTGGTGTATGAACTAGGGAAGATTTCCTCGCCATGCAGCTCAAATACGTGACAGTCAAAAAAATCAATGTGTGTGCTTGGTGTGGTTTTGCTTTGTGATCGTTTTGTAAGCCTTATTTTTCAACGTGTTGGGAGATCCACCTCAGTTGACTGCTCAGCCATGCTGTTTCAGCAAGATGAAGCCTCTGCACATTCCAAGAGTCTGCTGTTGAGAGATTACCTGAATAAAATTCCTCTCGCTTGACTAAGAAAACCTCCCACCCCCCAGTCCAATATGCAATAAAGACATGAATTTCTATAGGCGGTTTTTGAAATAACATTGTTCGTGAAAATCGGTGATAACTTGCTGCAGTCTTGGCCATACTTGATGTGAACTATATTCAATGGAAGCTGACTCAGTCATGGCAGCAACTTCAACGATAATCAATAAGAAATAAACTTAAAAAATTCTGTCCAAGATTTTATATTTTTTCTAAAACAAAGATGTACAAAATCATTTTCTGTTAACCATGTAGAAGAGGGCTTAGCAGCTCTGTTATCGGTGATCATAATTGGTTGCAATTATCATCAAATTATCGTCGCTGTGGCGTTCGCCAACTGTCGAAAATTGTTATTAGTTAGAGCTTTATATAATCTTCGTGCCGAAATCTGTTGTGAATTGGAAATTGTTTCCACTATCATCAGCATTGATTTGCCAGACCACAGGCGTGATTTGTAACGAGTCCCTATAGAATGGCCTTTAGCCGTACTATACACCATGCATGTCGATACTATGCATTACATGGATTTCAATATATCGGGCTATACTTGGTCATTAAATTTTATTCAATTTATACCTAGATCAAGTTGTACATTTTCAGCCATGGTTTTGCAAACTGTAAACCTTTACTGTAACTACGTTTCCGCAAATTGCGATTCCGTTAACCGGAAAACTTCAAAGGTACAGCATTTGTTGTTTAGGCTATTTCGGCACCTCCCGAGAGTAAATCGCGTCCATTGATCGGAAAAATCGATCGTTTTACATATGGGGAATCTTGCAAATCAGAAAGCATTAGGCTAAGTGACATCCATGTGCAAACTTTTAACTTGTTATTCATGCAACGAAATGGGTCGCGGTTTTCAACTGAATATTGAATGAATTTGAAGGCGATTTTGAAGTACTTCCTTTTTCCCAGGAGGAACAAAACTGCGTTTGAAATTCCCAGTCAAGCATGAGGTGAATGCTAATATGTCCAGGGATATTCAAATTCTGTATACACGTACTAAGACCTTTGCTCAAATTAAATTAGTTTGATAACTCATGGGTCAATCCATATCAATACTGGCCAAACTAAGCTATAGACCTCGTTTATTATTTCAAGACGTTTACTATGAACATTCAAATTTTGAGATGATGGCTTTGTTCCCTCAAAATAAACGTGTTCCGTTATGTTTTCTTAGTTGAAAATATACCAAAAGAGTACCAAATATAGCAACAAAACAAACAAAGGAGTAGTCTAATAGAAGAATTTATATATCCTAATTTGGTAGATGTAGTTGACAAGACAGAAGGATGGTATATAAATGCAGTAATATTGATCTGGAAACTTAGTTTTATGAAGTTATAATGTATATAAAACAAAAATGAAATTTTTTTATAACGATTCCTTATCGTGGATAAGATTTAAAAATATTTACTAAGAAATGATCCTTATATGCAGCATTTTGGAATATTTGCTCGACTTTAAATGCCATACTAGATTAATATCAATGTTTTGAATAAATTTCAATATTGCTTTTTTGCCCTTGGTTGCAAACTTCGAAAAATTTGAATCTTTTTCAGACATCATTTTTATGTATTTACTTTCTTCTTCTGCGTTATGTGCAATAAAGTCTATGATACTCCTATGCATGTTTATATACAGAACAGAAACACCACGTGCTATAATACCGAAAGCACGTATTGTTGATAGACAGTCTGCCATCGTACCTTGTTGAGGTTTGATTACCTCTTTTAATGTTATTATGCAGCACTGTCAAGTGATATCAGTGCATTAATGCACATAAAAGAAACAATTTCCCTCCAACATCTTAGGTTTTAAAAATTTAATCTACTTTTCAAGTGATTCAAGAAAGTACGTTTTTATGTGAAACACATTTTTGTTGTCATTTAAGAATACTGTGTATCCTTATACCTCATGTTATTTAAAACTTACTTAGTCTGTCCTATAGACTCGTATACTCAAGTATGTCTAACTATCTATACGACCATCTCGTCATTCTGCAGACATATAAAGCAAACACATTCCTTTGGCTTTTAAAATGTTGCGGTCTTTGTATGATGTTATTTTTGCATTTTCTTCAGAGCGCTGCCCTCGGAGTTGGCATTCTAAATGCGTGAATACATTCCTTACTTGAAATTGTTACTGCTGAATTAGGTATATTCCTCTTGAAAGGCCATTGAATACTGCATAATAATAAAAAAATGTATATCTATGGTGAAAATTTTCCTTAAAGGATGCTCTTAGCAGCAAGTTCATTATGCTGTTTTGTCTAGGAGGTGAAATTATTTGCATAAATGCAAATGTATATATTCGATTCCCCTGTACTTTATCGCAATATACAACTGAAGGTTTCTTTAGCTGAATATGTGGTTGGCATAAAACACGACGAACATGTGAGGCAATTCCAGTAGTTATCATAGAAATCGCCTTTTTATATTGGGACCATGTCTTTCTTTAAAAAAAATAAATAAAAAAACCCCGCGAAAAACAGGGAAAACTTCCTTATTGCAAATTTCTAGAGTACAGTCACAGTGCCGTTTCCATTTCACTTTATTTCAGGTAGGTGAACATTTACCTTGAAATTGGCCAGCTCTACCCAAGACATAATAGTCGGTATTGTGCATGTTGTTTAGGGTTTTTAATGCTCTATCCTTCACTGTTTAATACTTTTTAATTTTATCTTTGGAACTGTACTATGATATTGCACTATCACATTATTAAATGCTTGTAATATTCCTAAACGATGTAATCATAAGCGAATAAGTCAATTAATTGCTGGCATATGTAATCTAAATTGAGGAATAAGAGTAGTCAGTCATTTCTAGCCAACCATAGCTTAAATTAATTAGTACGAACTCGTGCATTATCATTGAAGAGCCCTTGCTTTTCTTTGGCAAAGTAAAAGAGATGAAATTAACGTAAAGAACAACAAAGTATAGAAGTGTATTCTTTTACTCTTGAATGGTTGGTTCTATTTCTATGTGGATAGATTGAATAGGTTTGCATTCTGATTTTTTTGTAATCCATAAGCAGCTTCGAAGGACTTGTTGCTGCTGATTAGTTTGAGCCTTCTCTTTTCACTTCAAAAAATTCACAGCATGTCTTAATGTCTGCATTAATGTTTGTGTGATTAAAATTTGTAAATTCGTATCGGCGTTTTCAAAAGACTCGCAACTGTGCGCAATTTTCTAAATTAACAATGCTATATTTGAGGAAAAAAAGAGCTCAGTTGTGTTTCTTAACGAGTTTGACAACAGGTTGACAAGTTATTCACTTGCTTATGGAGCATGAAGTTATACATAGCGAGGACGTGTACTCGCACGGAATAAGTGTCTACACTTATAATGTGGCAATTTGCACTTCTTCCGCTTCTATGCACAGAAAATAAATGTATGCGTGCATGTTTTTTCTCTGTTTCTCGCTACGTGTCAAGTGTATGCGAAGATTATATCTGCATACGTTTACTGGATATATAGTATAAAGGTTTTACTTGTATATGTACGATTTGAACTCAACATATACAGTACCTTTGTCTGTACTTTAGGCTGCTGTAACAATGGGCTTGCACCACCCTACTTCACATTCCCTTGTGCCTAAAGTTTGAGGATTGTAAATTACCAAATATCACCAATCGAATAATTTTATTAAAAAATCTTTGTTGATGTTGAAAATCGAACGAATGTGTAAGTTTGTTTCAAATATATAGGATCTGAATCTGGTGAACATTACTATTTTCATCTGAATTTTAATTCAGTATTTCAAATTTAAAGTTATTTAAATAAATTGCATGCATTCCATTCAGCATTCAAGTGTTTTCATGTTCTAAAATGTTCAACAATTCAAAATGCGGCAAATGCATCATGAAAAAGCCTGCATTTCTATCTATTTTAATGCAAACTTTAATAACGTCATTAGTGGTGCTTTAAAAAAACGTTAAGTAGCAAATTGCTTACATTCTTTATTTTTTTAAACCATACAGTCTATGCACAAAGGAATAAGAAATCTAAAAATCCATTTGTTGTACGCATACTAGCTATGTATTTTAGTTGCTTAATGTATGATACATTTTATTTTTACCATTACATGACTTTAAAAAAAATATTTTTATTGTATGCAGTGGGATTAGTGCGAGCTCTCATCATCTGCATTGGCGTATTTGCGATGAAAAAATGTTTAAAGGGACACAATTGAGGAATTCAAATGATATAAAAAATAACATGGATGAACGTTTCCAGTTTTTGTTCTAATAATGAAAGCAATTTTCTTCAAAGTTCGCTCGCTAACGACCTAATGTTTTATCGTGGAAGCAATTAATATCAGACTTAATTGCACAGATTTATTATAGTAATAATGACAGTATTGTGCAGTGTTGCCACAATATGCCATATGCTGCCTATCAAGATATTATATCACAAAACACAATTATATTTACTTTTTTTGTACCTCACGTGTGCATGGAAACCGACCTATTCAGTGGGAGTTATTTAGTAAAAAATGTTTTTTTAGCAATAGAGGTGACCCTATTATAATTCCCGAAATATGTTTTATAAAGATATACCGTACATTAGTTTTGTTGAGGGGGAAATTTGGAAACAGTTGTACTCTTAACTAGCATATTTGTTGAATGATCAAATCAAATTTTACGCTCTTGCATGTTAAACATCTCGAAATCAGATAGCTGCGCACATTTGCATGTACTGTCTGAATTCGATATCCATATAAGTACATAAATAAAAAATAAAATTAACTTTTTACGAGTTCCTAGAGGCATTTAGTCGGAAACAGGTACCTAGAAATGCAGTTTGGAAAGGAAATTTTCAAATACAATAATGAAATGAGATACAGTATACGAAAGTCTACATATACAAAAAAACATTTTTTTGAGTTACATTATATACATGCATGTCATGCACTTACGTTTATTGGTTATTTAAATCGAATATGCTGACCTTTCTTCAGTAATGCATCGCGACGTTTGACTTTCCAATATTTGCTCGAAACATTTACAATTCATTCATGCAAAAATCATTCCAAAATGCCTTACTCATCGATTAAAATTGCATCCAATTTGCATAAAATGTTTACCAACAGAAAAGTTTTCAAACGTATGCTTGACGGACTGCATTTCAGTGTTGCAGTTTCCGTTTTTTACGTGTATCATTTTATTAATGGACTGGAATGATGTACGCAACATCATTTGACTGCCGACAAATTAACGATAAAATTACGACCAAACAAATTACAAATTTTGTCTCTCAAATAAAACAAAACAAATTACGACTAAATTAACGTGAAAGAACTCACATATTTTGATGACGCTGTATACGATGAAAATTTCCATCTCCCGATTCATAATGATTTACAGTTTCCTATGAGAGCCATTTTAGAAAACGGCGTTACATCCTGTTTTGTAACAACTTTTCCATGGAAGGGATAATAATTGTATCGCGTTTAGTTTATTCCACATTTATATTAATGACGATGGCGATATCATTTTTCAACAAATGCTGTAATCTACTAAAGATACTCGAGTGCGAAACGAAGAAATTATATAATTCACTTTTGATATTTAGCCAAGTTTGTACTTTGAATATAGTAAAATAACAAATTGTAACATTTTCTAATTTTAATTTAAATAATTAGGTTTAACTTGTGGTAAATTATAATAGCCACTAAGTTAATATTTCGTGCGCGACTATTATCAGTAAGGGCTTTTGAAAATACCTCAAATCTCGTTTTTTTATTAAGCTTCTTGTTCTCCCTGAAAGATTTAATGGTGAAGTATGGCTTTTGTTGGGGGCATTTTATTGACGTGTTCATGTTGTATTTAATTCGGCAGGTCTTTTGATGAAAGTAGGGGATGCCAGTTTTATGGTTTCACAATGAACAATAACACGAGCCATGAACAAGATCTTTAGCCTAATGTTCCTCAATTTACTAAATGTGTTGAGCAATATTCAGATGGGCATATAAGGGCACGACATTACAAGATGTCCTGTTTTAACGACCATTTGATGTTGCCATATATTTGCATGTGGACACATTAAAAATTTCACAACTTTGCAGAAAGGGACAACATGTAATTGTAACCTTAATTATAGCACCACATTTAGGTGTTGTTAAACCTGTACTGCGATAAAATTACAAGAGGAGAGTATGACGTCAGGCAATCAAGAGAACCGCCAAAAAGTAACATTGCTATGATCGTAAAAGCAAAATTGACCTGTTTTCCGGTATGAAACGTTATACCTATGTTATTTCTATCAAAAAATAAATATTAATAAATAGTAATACGATAGTATCAAATTTTAGCGGTGTATGAATATCTGCATTATCTAAACGATACATAATCTACAGTATATGCTGATAACATCACATTATTAATACATTTTAATGCACAATTAGCCTTATTCCGGTTCAGTCCCCCTGGTGGCGTATGAACCTTTAGCATGGTATTTCCATAATGTTTACGTCCTTTTACAGTAGAAGGTCATCGGAAATGCCATGCTAAAGACTCGTACGCCATCACGGAGTGCTAACAACGTGACATTTAAAGAAACACTAGTTAGATTCAAGTTTTTGTGTAAATAATAAAGTTCAGTTTCTATGTGCTTATTCTCCCGATCTTAGGAAACAATTGAGGCTGAAATAAAGGACGACTGAATTGAAAATGGGTTTTACAGCTAAAGTCGCTTATTGACCACTTATCAATTCACTTGTCCATCGTTTTACAAAGGAAAACTCTCAAATATATTGACTATTCATGTTCTCTTTGTTCTCTTGCGAATACATTATTACCGGAATGCATTCTTGTTTTATATCGGTTGACTTTACACCTATGGTTCTAATCCCTTTAATGAACAACCGTTTAAATTTTCATTAATTTTTAATGCACTACAATCTAAAGCAGGGCTTGGCAAACTTATTTGGAGAAGAGCCAGATTGGAAATAGCTCTAGGTATTTGGGGAAAAATCATACAAAAGTGATTTTTGGAATAGCACACTGCTGTGCTGTTTGAATTTGCAGAATGGTCGAAAATTTGCCATATGGATACTAAGTTTAAATACTGTAGAACCCATATGCATATAGTATGGCAATATTAGTGTAATTTTTGTGCCGTGTATATGAAAATGCTTAAAACCCTAAACATAAGGCATCAATTACGTATCTTGGAAGTGAGCTGCCCCCGAAAGGCGGCAATCACTGCGAGCATGCTTGTATGTATGGTTTGCCGATCTACAGGGGCAGCAAGTGGCGCTAGCTTTACACGTAACTTATTAGAACATTAGATTATTCTATTTGAAATCTGATTTTTCTTTGGTTCGTTAAGGCAAAAATTGAACATATTGAAGTTGTCTAAAAACTTAGGGGTCGAGAAACTTTTTGGAGAAGGGCCAGATTGGTAATGAGTTTACGTCTTGAGGGCCAAATCATATATCTTAATCGTGCAAAGTGATTTTTTGAAGTAGTGATGTCGACATATTTCATGTGTTGGGAGTTTTTAATGTACTTGGCATATTTCATGTGGACGACGGATCACATGAAATGTCAAATCGGGCCGGTTCTAACCCGCGGGCCATAGTTTGTCTACTCCCTACGCTGAAGGCATGAAAAAACGCGAATCAATATTTGAATCAGAGGTAATTTGGCTCGTATTTCTCGGAAACGATGTGTTTCTCTGATTTTCCTTGTTAAATTGCATCAAAGTCTGTGAATCTGACTAGTATTTCTGTGGGCGAGATACATATAATTTTCGCATTGAGTTGTTGTTGGTGTTACTATAAGCCTTAGCTGAATATTTTATTGAACAGCCGTTCTACAACCGGAACCAATCTTTCGTCTCACGTGTCCTCTTAAATTGGTCTTGAAGCTGGCCACATAAACGTGTACTGAATCCTTGAACCTCCATGTTTATTTGCATTGGTCGGCATATGTTACGAAGGCAATGAAATCAAATTTTGCCTCTGCAAAAGCGTCCACTGAAAGTCACTATACGCCATTGCTGAAGTTGTATGTCTTGTTTTATTACCCAATTGGACGCAGTTTTGATGTGCCAAAGCAAAATTCATTTCGACTCATGTATCGTATTCTACTACGAAACGATCGTGTTTCAGAACCACATTCGCAATTTTAGACGAAATGGGTTGTCCTAGTCTTCTCTGCAACGAATCTTGAGCCCATGATTCATATCATCTTCTTTGATTAAAACAGGCCGGTTTCCCCTCGTGTTCAGGCAACGGATTTGGTTTTCACTGCTGCTCCATATCTCCGCATCTTTTGATCTCGCGAGATCTCGAGCTAAGGCATACGTAGTCGTGCGTGCCGTGCTATATTACTAGAAATCGTCAGAGGATTTGCTCTTCAGAAATCCGTTTTATGTCGCGGCTATTTTGTATCATACGAGTTGACAATTTTATGTAACATCTCGGTTGGACTTTGAAGCCCTTGACAATCCCTTCACAACCCCCAGGGTGACACGCTTGCATTCTCCAATAGCAAACCTACTCTCATGTCAATCAACTCCGCGAGGTTTCAATTTATCACCGGCACATACTTTTATGAATCTAACCTCTTCATCACGTTTTCATCATCTTTGACTTGAACGATAACAGCCAAAACCGTGCGAATGCTTTGTATTCTGTGATGAATTTATACTTGTATTTTCATATCCAGCTATATAGCGAATATTGTACATCTACGACCACTTAGCATTTTAAACACCTATTATGATTGGAATATCAGATGCATTTACTTTGAATGAAATGAATTTAGATGAGTAACTTTATATCACTTAAGCTACACTAAAATATCGTTTTAGAATTATGTACCTATAGCATATTATGTATTATATTGAAAGTGAAACCAGTGACAATATAGCTTCTACTTGTGTTAGCTGATAAGCCATTAGATTGAGACGTCTGTTCAAAAATAATTTCGAGGAATTGATTTGTGATAACAAATCACTGTCATATTCAAGATTTACTTAATGCATTTAATCGACACCATTTCCATAATAGTTAATATTTAACTGAAATGTGATATAACCTGCTATTTTTCGAATCTTTTATTAAATTTATTAACAATTCTTTAAAACCATTATCTACAGAGTAACGCACAAAAGTGAACAAATATGTATAGTTCAAATCTATATCGGTTGCACTTTTTTGTAGAAAATTCTGTATTTTGAATAGTAATATCGAAACATTTATCTTCAACGTCAAACGAGTAATTCAATTTACTTTGTGTATGGAATTCGTAAAAGGAGTAAAAGCGATTATATATACACTTTGACTGGTTATCCGTTACAACTAGCTGTCATAAAATCTACAGACAAATTGAATTTGCTGTGTTTGTTATTAGATAACTACAGTGTATAGGGATGTTTAGCGGCATACAAAGTAATTTTCCACCTTTCAATTTCAAAGATTTTTTTTCTAGTTACGTAAAAAAATATGTTCAGCTTGATCATAAATTATTAATATTACCTTATATAAAACCCCATGTATATTAATTTCTGCTCAAAAATGTTTTGAAACACAAGTTGATTCTGCAAAATAATCTCAACTTTACGATAAATATTCAATTCATAAATATTTTATTTTTCCCAGATTTAGCATCTGGAAATACAAGTATTAGATTTCGCATTTTAATCTGCGTGTCTATAGATGCAATCACACTGCATAATTAGGTGGCGTTTCATGTTTAAGCTATCGGCTTTAGCTATAAGATTGGGTTATAAACTAAATTAAAATGAGCGCTTATTTCATGCGACGGGTCTGTTTAATTTAGAATGACAAACGAGAAATTAATCTACATATAATACCCTAGAAGAATACATAATGAATGGTATTTTGCAAGTTGCAGAAAAGTGATATCGTATTAGAGATTGGAGTAATATATTATTTATGGATTGCATATGGTTGGTTGGTATTAACAATGCAAATAAATGAGGCATATCCACGCGTATACAACTAGGCGAAAATCTATATGCATGCATATTTTATGCTTAAAAAGTTAGACCTGTTAATATATATACTATATATATATGAAGGCTTGAGGATGTCCTTGTCCGGAAATCATTTATTTTCAGATAAATTGTATGGTGAACGCTTGTTTGAATTTCATTATGATATTCTTATACTTAATTCAAATAGAAGTTTATTTTTCTACGATGAATACTGTTTAATGTTAAATAAGCCTGGAGCTGTATATTTCAAGCTCTTAGATTACGAACATCTCTTTATGCACGTTTCAATTTTACAAAACTCAAAAGTTGCACTGTTTGATTCTGTGCACCCTCAATGAAATAATCAATATTTATTTATTCCACTATATGTCGCCAGGTCTTCTGTATTGAGTCTTTGAAGTAGGTGCAATTTCAGCACGAACGTTGAATGGGGAGTTAAACGGGAAAAAGTTGCGTCAGGTGCTAAATCGTGATTGGCTCAATCATATGACATAAAACATAACACAGGTCAAGGAAAATACTGTTAAATAACTTTTAGGGACAGGAGAAACGTATGTTAGAAATGTCTGAAGCAAGTTCAAGTTCATGCCAATTTTGAACATCATCAACAGCTGTGGTAAAGCAAAATTTGGACATGAGGTTGTAAAGAGTTGACAAACGAGATGATTGTATGGACAGTGTGGTCTAGTAGACCAATGGCGATTCCTGTTCACAATTTGAAGAAAAATATAAATGGTGTGGTTTACTAAATTGTTCGAAAACTTGTGAGATTTCTGGCTGTTGACGCTATTACATGTTGACATTTCTGTCAAAATTATAAGTAACGAGCCGTAACTATACCGAAGAATTCCATTACCTTAAAATATAAGCATTTTGTTGTAAGATTTTTTCCCAAATGGTTTAGTGCAGTCTGTACAGATATTTTTATGTTGAAATGCAATCGATGAATATAATTGGTAATTTTTATTATTCCATGGTGTAAGACAACCATAGTCTGTAGCACAGAGTCAAATACGTTTTCTCATGAAATGTTGTTAAAGTGCCCTTTATACTACTCCCAGAGTTTAAATGGGCAGGCATGCGCACTTAGCACTCGACACTTAATCCCAATGCTTTAATCAGATAACAATTATTTTGTTGTTCAGCAAATTATAAAGCGTGGTGCTTGCATCCAAGGGTTGCCCATTGTCTGGGTGACTTAAGCTGGTACCAAGGGCAGTATTTGGTTTGGTGCTTCTATATAAATACTCGAATTAATACCCTTCCCTCTTTTATACCAAGATTGAAAATGGATAGATGGATGATGGCCTTAAATCTTTGGCATCCAATGGCTTTTGGAAGTATTAAAGTTTTGACAGCTAGACCATTAATAAATGAAAATTAATGTAGTTATTTTGATTACCATTCTCTGGCAGGCAATTTATGAAATGATGCTTCAAGCTGCCTGCCATCGTCCAAGTAATTTTGCAGAAAATGGTTCTGTACAGTATTGTTCCTCATGATATTCATTTTAAACGGGCAGTGCATGTCAAAGCAAAAATCTTAGCCAAACCTATCGCGTACTATCGAGCAAGGAAACAATGAAGATATATTCTCAAATGCACTTACAAACTTATGAATATATTCATAAACGACACTATGGACACACATGCGCTAAAATGGTTTTTCCCATGAATCTCCCGAAGGCCAAAATCCCAAAAATGTCATTGCCAAGAAGTCATAAAAGAATTTCTCCGTGATAACCGTAAAGGGAGGTTCAAAGACGTACTGTACGAGTTATTTTCCATGCCTTGAAATATTATATATTGTCCTGAATAAATGCTATATCATCTAAAGATTATATTTTATATTAAACTCATAACTTACACTTACTGCGTGAGATTTTTATGCGGTATCGATATACTGAAATTGTATACGTGTTATAGTATTTATAATATGCAATTTTAGCCCTAATTGAACGCGTTTGATTTGCATCATTCCCATGCAAGACTTAATTGCCTCTTTGAACTTCAACCAGAGAATTATGATTACGTGAGTTAATTAATATTTACAGTAATTTACTCTTGAAATGGCGAAAATAGATATTTGAAGCTCTGACGTGTTTGGCGTTATTTATCGCATGCATTTAAAAGGAACCAATAATTATACTTCTATGCGAATCAAGCACTGTGACATACGGTATTTTTTGCCTCCTAACTCGGCTCAATTGGTCCAGACATCAGTATTACTTCTAATACAGTTTTAGAAGCAAACATTTTGAATTTCAACTTTTTATACAGAAACGAAATTGAATGAGTACAACCTCGATTACCTTGGGAAATTTTGAAATGAATTTACATATATTGACAATGAAAGAAACAATTTCAAAAACTATGAATAAAAGCAAATATAATTGCAAAAATATTAATGCAAACATATATGTTTAATATTTTTCAATCAAAATGCAATCATGTCAAATTTGTATAAACTGCTTATTCACCTAATTTGATATTATGAATTGCTATTAAATTCTAGAAAGGTCAAATGTTATGGCTTCAACTGAGTGCCATAAAGTTTAATTAAAGTTAACGTATATGTATGTCTAAATTGAAAATTTTAATAATTGCATATCGGTGAAATATACGTGTACATGTATGCATACTTACATATAGTCTATTAAATTATTACCAATTGAAAATGCTTTATAGCGATTGCAAATCTGTTGAAATTGGCAAAATAGTTTTATAGCGGATTTTATAGCAAATTTTAATGTCGTGTTATTAAACTTCACGTGCTAAAACTCTTGGGAATTGCTTTAACTATATAAGGAAAAGGATAAGAAAATTTGAAAAAATGATAAATTCATTAAATTCTTCAATTGGAATCACGTTTAATTTTTCTCATAAAATTGTACAATCTGGGACATGTGCAAAAATCATAAGACATTTTATGAACGATACATTATGCAATATATAGTAATATGAGCGAAATAGTTAAGGTATTACTTTAGTTTGATGTCTTTCTGGAGCTATTTCATTATTTATGCCGAAAATGCAACATGAAAAGGCCAGCCAAATCATACAGAACAACTGATCCATTTTTCATTTTTTGTAGTAACAGTAAAATAAAGAATTGTCTACACCACAGTTTTATAAGTCAGACGGGAATTGAACTGGCGAACTACATTCGGATATATAATCCTTTTGTTTTATTACGAGCTCATAAAACAAACAGTAAAAACACGAAATTAACCTATAAAGATTAGCTATAAGACTAGGCGCATGCGAGGAATTCTTCGCAACAGTAGTTTTACAAGCTAACTTGCCCTCTTACTGTCTTTTTTTCTTGTTTACGTGGTGTATCCGTGTCCTACATTTTCCGTTGTGTAAAGGTCATTATTACTATGTTGTTACTTATCCTGGCATTTAACGTCAGCGTAGCGGTACGTCTACATCTACCTCCTTATATAGATCTTACCCACTAATCCTAATTGATGAAATCCATTGCTGCAGCTTAACGTATTAATATCCATCGGAATAACACAATTCCTTGTATGAACGGAATAATGATGTACTTTTCAACCAACCTTCTATTTCATTTTTCTTAAAGGTGGGAAATCACTCACTGGGTCTCGTAGTGTCCTTACTTCTTTTTGTTCTTCTGAACTGCCATAAGTATAGAATGCACACTGACAAGTTTGGATGAAACTTGATTTTCTCCTTTTATAGTCGCATGTTTTTTTAAAAAAAATATCTATTGTTAATAACGATGTTGGGAGATTTGGAAAGAATGTCTGAATATTCATTTGTAAGCATGAAACATTTAAACATGATTCATTATTGAAACAGTTCATTATTTAAGATTAATTTCCCATCCATAAGTACAAAATTGTGTCACTACTACACGTGATTTCATTCTACTGGTTATGGATTTTTATAGGATTTATTTGCTGGTCTTGTCGAATTATGGTTACATCTGTGTATGTTTACTGACTATCCCTTTAACGAACGGATCGTGAATTTAACGTATTTGATTAAATCTAAATTTAATCGAACCTTGGAGGATTTGGCAATCAAGGTGTACGTTACTAGATGAATGACCTTAATCTTGCATGGGAAGGAGTTTATAAAACGGTCGATAAAGTGCAACATTGGTGCGAAATCGGTATGAAGTGGACCTTGGACTCGTATCATTAAAGCACTTTCTTGGGAATTAGATGGCGAGATTTGAGTAGAACTTGTGAAATTGGAGCCATCAGATTTCACATATAAGCATCATCAGAAATAACATCAGGACCAACTCTTTTCTGGTTCGATTTCGTCCACGCATTAGTAGGTTGGGAACGAGATTCCCAAGAGCTGCATTGTCCTCTTCTGGTCAGCGGGCTTTTCTTGACCACGACAATGAGAATAGCCTGAAGATGTTGCCCTCTACTTGGTCCCAAATGGACTCCAGTTTAGATCCTCAACTGACTAATTGCTTTCACTATGGTGGTCTGGGGGATTCTCAGAAGTGTTATAAGAGAGACAAGAGTGAAGAATGTCTTCGGATATATGTTCACCGAATGAGCCATAACGCCTTCAATTAATTTTTCTCATTGATTGCTCACGGATCGAGGGCTATAAGCCCCGGTAATCTATTGTCAGACCACATAAAATAATCTGCAACTATCTTCCTAAACGTGTACAGCCGATGGGTGAGGCTACTCTGGAAGATGTTTTCGATAATGTCTCCACAAAGTCCCATTTCCAACTGACATTTATTACACTCAAGCACCGTATGAAGGTGTCTTAAGTATAACGCTTGTTGGAGGTATCGTGGGATAAGCTGACAGACTAAAGCAACAATGCCATTGGAATTACAATGCGAACATACAATATATCTTTATGTGGAAAATGTTCTACAAGGTGTATTTCTAATCTCGTCGGCCTTTTTTCTTTCGACGAGCATAAGGCCCGTTATTGAAGTTGTACCATTTATTTAAAGTCATCTGTGTGGGGATTTGAGCTTACATTTTATAGTCATTGCAGAATAATCTTAGAAAAGGCTATCTTATCTAAATGGTTTTCTTACGGATAGGGTGCATAGCATATGGTGTACTGTCGATTAATCAGATTGTTCAGTTCTAAAAGGGTAAGATTGATGGAAAAGCGATCTTGCCGAGTGGACTGATAGTCACATTTAAATGTTGCAATTGCAAAAATTGCAAATTGGGAAAAGGTCGTAATACAAGGGGCTTTCACGGTATCAGTGAAATTCTCTGCAGGCATTCTGCTTTATTCATTTTAAATAGATTTGTGTTATTGTGAGAATGTTTTGCGTATAAAAACTGTGTTAGGGCTTAAACAGCATTAATTTTTTAGTAGCGTAGAATTATAAAGAACAGATTAGACTCGAGAATTTGTGAGTTGCCGAGTTCAGATTTTCTTATCCAAATTACATTATTAATATAATCACTTTGGACTAGCTTAAATAAAAGTACACTTTCACCCAATGTGAGAGTGTTTGTGCATTGTTTGCGAATACTTATTTAAAGTTAAAATTCTAAATTTGTTCATCCTTTAACCATTTTCTTTCTTAAGCTTTCTTTGACATGAATTATAGTAAATTGAATTTTTTTTCTTTATCACAACCTTTACACTTGCCTCACATTGCTATCGTAATTCATTTTTGAAAATTTGTCTTGATCATATTGCGTGTTAATCTTTATAAGATAGGGTCATTTAGTTGACAAGAAATAATCGTATTACCCAGCTTGCGCTCGTACAAGTACCAATAATTAGTGTATGTCACATATGGGAATAATGCACTTATTAATTAAGGTTACCAACCTATGGGATTTTGCATTACATGGCATAAACCCTGATAAAATCTAGTGGTTTGCATGGGCATTATCTAAACATGCGAAGTAAACTATTAGCCAAAACATTGGGCACACCATGCATCGGGACGAGACCAAAAAATCGAAATGCAAAGGCATAACAATTTAGTTTCTGCGCTGGCAGCTTTAAACAATGTCGTTCACTATAGACATCGGTGCAGCATATCATGCGGGGCCTTTAATGGTTATTGCAAACATAATTTCATTCAAACGTTGAAAAGACAATTTTTTACGCATTGCAGCATGCGTATAGCCGAACAAACTGTACGCGATAAGCTAGTTATCTCATTTTCTAAGTGCATGCATGCATTTAATGTGCCATTTCATGAAACCTGCCTTATTAAACGTATTATATCACACTATGCATACAACCATACATTCGGTTATGGTACATGTATTGCTTGTTTCGGTCTCGCATGTGACATAACGTGAGAACCGAGGGGGAATAAATTTCGTGAACCAGAACCGAATTATAGCAAGCCAGATGACCCGAAATTTAGCAAATTGACAAGATTAGTTTCGTGTATATGCCTATAAATTTCCTACAAGTATAGGTCGTTGAAGCTATAGAGGATAGTCCTTGTTCGACGATTAAATGCAGGCATAAGGAACCCGAACAGTGCCAAATAAAAGAGTTTTAATTTAGGTGGTCTGTAACAATCCATCGCGATTTGGGACTTCAATTAGTTCCGTCCATGAAATCCACAAAATGCCGTCATGGAGGACTTTCACGATCCCCTTCTTGATGTCAATTAAACGTAAAAGGTGCTACGGAAAAGTCTTTAAGAGTCGTATCAATAGTTATGATGCCCTACTAAAAATAAACTGCTGCACAAAATGGCCATCTATTAAAAAGGACGTCGACTTTCAATGGGCTCTAAAATACCATTGATTACGCGTTTTTACTTCATGGCATTCCCAGCATCCGATACTAAATTGTCGGCAACTGGAGTCCATAAACAATGACGTTTTTCGAATCAGACCAATAAAGCATAATTGAACACTATGAAATA
Source organism: Ophyiulus pilosus (assembly GCA_033995625.1). Taxonomy (NCBI): domain Eukaryota; kingdom Metazoa; phylum Arthropoda; class Diplopoda; order Julida; family Julidae; genus Ophyiulus; species Ophyiulus pilosus. The sequence continues at coordinate 78,173 of JAUJYV010000069.1, forward strand.
CCGAGTAAGTCCACTTTGGGATAGAGCCATAACGTATTGTTACCGCGCTAAGTGAATGAAAATACAAAGTATTAAGTAGCACTTTGCAGTTGTAAACAATTGATGACCTGTTTTCACTTTAAAATTTCTTTAAAATAATTTCCTTTTGCTAAATGGACATGCATATTTTGTTATATATAAAAGAAATTTAAAATATGACAATGCAGCTTACTAGCATTAATTCAAATTCTTAAAGTATTTCAATAAGGAAACACTGAAGTAAATGTGAAATAAAGACAAATTTGGCTGTTATGCATATAGAGAACGTTTTCTGTGTGTCCAGCTTAAGATGTTGCCGTTGGCGATGAAAAGCAATTAATGTTTATGCTGAAGTTGTGTTCTGATTACGCTTTTATATTTTCTCCGATGGAGGATGAAGTTATGCATTAACCTTAAATTTCATATTCGCAATTATGCAAGTGGCGTCTCTAAAACGTGCCAGCCTGCATCCAAATGGGAATACACTATAGTTGCATGAGAATCCTAAATTGAATTTAGTCTCGATCTGGTGCTGTATTGAAAACACCATGCGACTTATCTCGTCAATTTTTAATAGAAATACTGTGTTGCATTTGGATATGCATGAGGATTACATTAGATCAATGCTTGCTATAATGCTGTTATAATCCTCAGTGCATCTAAACGGGGCATGCCCTTATTAAAATACATTTTAAAAATTAATTGTAGACATGTATTATTTGAAAGTTGTAAACCCAACGGAACTGTTTTTTGAACAGGTTACTAAAATGTGCTCATATGCATGCTTTACCTACATAATTATACCTTTACAAATTAACATACAGCGCAGCAGTGGTACTCCAACTTTGTGCTTTTGGAATTAATATCTGAGAATTTCAAATAAGTGCTAATTAAATATTTACTGCTTATACTTTTAGAGAGGAAATGCCATCTTTGCATTAACTATACGAAGTTGAGATAAAATTCAAGTAAATTTAATAAGAAATGTCGTTTTACTGTTTAATCAGTTCACTTTTTCAATTTCGATTTTTGCTACGATGATAATTAAAAATTTGATGCAGTTTCTAGCTAACTGAAGAATTTTTAACGTTATTTAGGGGTCGGGACGATAAAGTATTTACAATATGGTTTGTGCAATGAGACTAAATACTAGCAGATTATAATAAGTAAAAAGCGCTGTATGCAGCTATGAAACATTTTACATTTAATGTTTTCTCAACTGTATCATAAAAAGCATTTACGATGTATAATACATTATATTACTCTGACATTATGCATTTAAATGAAATTATGTATATCTTATTTTCCTTGTGTGATAACTGGGAAGCTCCGTGCATACTTAAAATGGGCAGAGATAAAGTACATTATATTGCAATGTATGTTAATAATGTCACTGTCTCATTTCTATGATTGATTAATGGTTGAAGACAATGTTTGGAATAAAACGCCTTAATGTTATCATGAGAAAAATGTATTAAGTGACAATTGTGGTAGTGTTATTCATTGCCGCACTTCTTTCTGCATTATTTTGTATTTCAAAAGTACAAATTTGAATACCTTAAAATCGATTATAATGTAAAATTTCAAACACTCAATAGCTTTGAAAACGGAAATGCAATCAATTTCCAAAATCTCAAAAAAGCAAGTTTTGAGAGTTAAGTAAATATTTCCGTATTTGGCGTATTTACCATGCTCGGTCCTTAATCCGAAGCACTTCCGATAAGCCTTAGCCCGTCGTGATTTTTCATATTTCGTTTGTTGCCTATAGCATTCTTTGATTTTCATCCTTGCCTGCTCTAGCCAAATTGAGTTAAACGACTATGCACTTGCCACATATGAAAATTTCAACCGTTTGCCCTACTACCCACTTTAGGAGAGTAAAAGCCAGACCCACGTACTGTACGTGTATTCCCAAGATACAGCATCATTTTTCTCCAACGCTTTTATGCAGTCTATTTAAGACTGGATGGATATGCTGTATATTTGCGCTCTTTGCCTTCGGCACGTTTTTGGCACTGGAGCAAGGCCTGGAAAGTTGGCATCTTTAAAATTCAGATTGTTGGCTTTTTCGGTCTATAAAATTCATTCATTCAAATAAGTGGTAGACGCGAGGAAGCCATTCTACCCCTGAGGCACAGAGGATACGCTCAATTTTGTTTACGGTCCATCTTCCAAGCGAAGAAGTCTATATAGGCAGTGGCACATATACTGTATCGCAACGCTTGGCCACGTATAGCCGCGTTGGCAATTAAAAATGTTGGCACAGTTAAAATCACATCAGGAGCAGCATTTTAAATGGGCTAAAATGGAAGGGAACGATTTTTGCTAGCCTTTCCAGCGATAATAATCATTAATTTTTAAACGCTTCCAAGGAATTAAAATGCAACGCTTTTCTCATCTATATGCTTGATATGGACCATAGCGTTTTCTTTAATATGTGTTTGCCGTGCAAATCGTTTTAGCAACTTGATTTTAACCTGAGACCTTAATTTTATTATGCCTCTAGGTCAAAACTAACTTTTCCGAGTATACACCTTGTCGTGTCTCGCTTTACGAACTTTTTATCTTTTGATATTAAACACTGTTCACATTCTGCATTATACTACGTGTTCATGCATACGTTCATCGATAATGTATTGCGTGATAAAGCCAAAAAAGTATATTGCAAAATTGCAAATAAAATGCCATTGCCGGAAGATTATATTCTTGTAATGAACATCTCATAACATGTTTCGTGATATAAGCAGTCAATACACCATCCATTTAAAATCCCATGTTAGACCATATCTTTATGCATTCTAAAAATTGAAATTTATACGGTAATTACAATTAGTTTGATGCTATGGTATAAAAAAAGATATATTTTAAAGATTATTAAGCAAAATACATGTATGTAAAATATTATATAATACTCATATGCAGTGTATCAGGACCTACGTCATTTTCTGGTAACGATCTAGTATATGGTTTTCATTCGTTCTATGGTTTTACATAAACATCAGAATTAAACACTCCTTAAATATTTTTTGTAGATATTTATCAACTCATTATAACATCTTTACTAATGTGTGCAATAAAAGTAGATAATTACACCAGTAACATTATTCTTACATGTGTAATTATATTGCATTATATTATTTCAAAACCTCTGAATTTTTGAGTATCGTGATGGTCGACTTTGCATCGGTACTTTTCTGTAATCTTATCTGTGTAACTGTGAAACCTATGTATACATCAACGATTTTTCAAGCCATTATACTCCACTGGTTGATATTTATGCCGGGATAGGTGAAAAGGGCAGGAGCGCTATCATATTATTGTACTTACAAGTAACATTATCTTTCATTCGACTTGGCCAGGGTTGTTAAGGTTAAACGCACTTCATTTTCGATTTAATGGACAACGAATACCATTTTCTAGAAAGTGTGTTATGATAGCAAGTGTACACCTTCATAGGTTGCGCATTATTTTCGCTTCTTGAATATTCTAAATAAAAAAGCAGGGCATGAAAACATATTTTCGTCGAAAAGGCGATGTGGGAAGGTCGACTTCAATTCATTTTCGATTCTTCCGTAACCGTAAACTCGACGAATGGTTGAAAAGGGCATAAACATGGGAGAAAATGCAGTTTATTTTTCCCTGGGTTGGCCATCAGTAATTCAATTGGAAAAAGAAAAACCACCGGCCCTTTTTTTTTTTTTTTCATAAAACCGAGGATATTCTTGAGAGGAAAAAGCCATGCATAAGGTAAATGGAGCCTATTTGCTTTATTATTTATAACCGAACCATTTGTTAAAAAAATATATGTTTAAGTTGGCTCGGATTGGTTGGCGTGCACTCTTCTGCTCCGACTTCTTCTTGTCCTATAGGGCAATTTCTGTATTTGTAGGTCGTCGAAATGGCTACTCGTGTGGAGCAAATAACTGTAGCAGCTATAGAGTGAAATGCGAAATGGGTTATACGAAATTCTGCGATCCCTACTATGTACATGACTTATCGAATTCATCAGGTCATGCTTGCCACTTGCCAGGCACATTGGCCTATATTTAAAAAAAAGTGATTTCGTTTCAGCCCCCATGGGCTTTTTTATATTTCGCTAAGCATTAAAAGCCTTTGCTGCGTACATACAGAGCCATGAAATTTTACCTCATAGACACTATAGCCAAGTTATACGAATTGCAGACATGTCTTGATCTCACTTCAAGCATCGCTGTTTGAATACTAATTCAGAATTACTATATTCCAAGACTTTACTGCCATTGCCTGCAAGCGTATTGCTATGTATAGCCACAAACACCATGAGATATTTCCTAAATGGTCCATGTTCAGGATGGTTGAAGACACCCACATTTTTTTTGAAACACATTTACGTCCTTATGTAAATGCATATTTCATATAAATTCATTCCTGTATGGATAGTAAATCCAAGTAGGGAATGCATGCTTCATGTATAAACTGTGCATTATATTGCATACTTCACGAGGTATAGGTATGGTTTTTTGTCCAAAAAGTCACCCGCGAAAAAATCCATGTTGTCAAACGTAGGGAAAACGACTCTTATTATCCCCATTGATCCTTTTGTGCCATGCTTAATACATTTTTTCTTCTGCCTGTTCTACGTTATATCGATATTTATATGATAATTCACTCATTCTTTACGACAGCTTTAAACTAATGGATAATTAACATATTTTTAGGCTCGTTCGCTTGAAATCGAATACAAATTTAGCTGTGCACAGTTCAGTAGAGTATGGCCATAAAGGGTGATTTAATAACTGCTTACACATAGTGGTTAACGAAGTTTGTTAAAATAATCGGTGGAAAGAGGAAAGAGAAACACTACGGAGTTTATAAATTGCATGATTATTCAGTGTGAAGGATGAAGGATCATTCAAATGGGAATTATCTACGCTATGGAGATCCTATGCATTACTTATTACTATAATTTACATAAACACTTCTATTTGCGAATTTCCTCGAGAATATGAGACAAAAGGATTAGCATAATTTCCTAGATTTTCAGGTTATAATTCCGTCTAAGCCAGTAAGCTGCTTAAGCATGCCAAAAAAAAAAGGACTGCTATATTAAGGACAGTTCATTAAATTATGTCATACAGGAAAGGATGCATGTAAATAAATGTGACAACAAAGTCCAACATTGCATTAACATCTTGAAATGACTTAATTCTAGGTACTTATACATAGTGTCTTGTGTTGTCAAGTTCTCCATCATCAAAACGTTTAAAGTTGTTTGTAATTGACCGTCGTGGAATAAATTCATTAATAAATAGTCATGGTAGAAAATTATGTTGTAGAAGTAGAAATTTTAGACACACTGTTTTTGCAAAAGAATAGTTCAAAACTTACTAACAAAATTGCAGGTGACAAAGTTCTTGACAAATTTTAGAAGTATAATATTTTGTTTTCATGTTGTTTTAAAGAGGATTAGATATGTTGAATAACATCGTGATTATTTCGTATAACCCAGCATTATTATTTTAGGCTTTACTACCTAGAAAAACGTTAACATCATAAAATTAATTGAATCAAAAATTTAATTAAATTTACAATTAAAATTGATACAATCATAAAATAAGCTCGATTTGTTTAAAGGATTGGACATTTTACGTCAAAGCAATTAACTGCTTTAGCTTGTTTGATAATGCTACTAAACTGCACAAAGGGATTTTTTTTAAATCGAATGAAAATACAATTAATTTGGAGAGAGCACCAGCTTAACAAAATGTGCAATAAAGTTTTACGTGAAATCGATTAAATTAAGTTTATAATTGAACATTTTCTTTAACGTAATTATTAGACGGTTCTTGCGTTTTTATGCGTTGAATTTCTGTTGGAAGAATGCCAGTTTAAATGATGCTATTGACAATGGGATTTTGGCTTCATTACAAGCTAAATGTAAACGATCAACACACATGCATTGCCATGGAGATGTTGATTTGTCAACCTACGTGTTTCATCGCAATGAAATTTGTGTGACATCAGTGCAGCACGTATACATTTTATAAGGAGAATCATATCTGTTTTACAAGATTCATGCAGATTTCTATTCTACAAATGAAGTTAACTTATTCGCAGTAAGCCGAATAGCTTGCATGATCTCCGCATAAGCATACACCTTTAGTATCCATAAAAAATAATGGAAACTCTATCCCGAATTCTGTTAGAGGAGAAATAAAAGATTGGGGACTAGATTTCTGTGGATATGATTCGTCGAGTAAGGGGGAGCTATATATGTTCGTCCTTTACGAGATTCGGCAACTGTGGCATGGCAGTCGCATGACGGATATCTACGTGGATATCTGCTTCCTTCCTGGTTAGGGAATGCACGAAATCCATATCCGGAGCCAGTAAATGTGCGACTCCAGCGTTTGTCCTTTGAATTCCCTTATTTTTTTTGGAGGAAAAGCTCCGGAGGGTTCTTGTGGACATGAACATTGCAAAAGTGAACGGCCTAATTCAGTGCCATCACCCAGACCCATAAATCCACCCTTTTTCCTTCCTATCTGCAATGATTTTTATCCAGAGGTTATGCTCAACTTTGTCAGCTTTACGAGGCTGAAGGAGGAAAGATAAAAATTATGCATTTCCTATATTCTACGAAAAAAAATGCCCCATGTGCATATACGTTTTCTTATACCAAAGTCACGTATTTTACGGTTAAATTGTATTTTATAAATTAAATACATGCGAAATCTGTACCAGTAGAGGCTATGTGTGCAGATACATGAATAGCATGTGATAAGATAAAATCCGCTCTAAAAGTCAATTAAGAGTGCGAATAAAATTGAGATGTAAAACCAAATGATCGAAATAAGAACATACGAACATTTGAAAGTCTTAAGTCGTGATATATACTTGTACAAGCATGGAAAAAAAGTATAACTGTAAAAATAAACGTTTTAATTTTATTTTTTCAATGTTTTTTCAGTAGTGTTTTTAAACCGTTTTTATTTAAAAGTTTAAAAATTCTGTTTTAAATACGTGTTTTTTGTTGTATTGGAACACAGATTAGGTTTCTTTTATTTATATATATATATATAAAATAGACTTACTCAATATACATGTTTGCAAATATTTCAAATGGGGTGCCTTAAGTAAGGCCCTACACCATTATGTTCAGCTGCTTAGCAAAAGTTGGATAGTACTATTTCAATGTGTAAGTGAATATTGTAAATGACTGACATTTGCAAAGTACTTTATAGACATGTTTTTCGTAAAACAATAAAAAATGTGTTTTCGGTTAGGTTTTTTTTCTCCAAAGGGTCGTTGCCCTTTTGTCGTAGTTTGGCGTTGCCATATATTCTTGACCACCATTATACAAATGCTTTCCTTGTTGTCATCCATTATCCAGTAATGTGTGGCATGTACTGGCCTGAAAATTTAATTCGAAACTAGCATTGGTCTGTTGGGGCCACGTCGCTTTCATCACTATGATTAGCTTTCATCTGTTTCATCCACCTAATGAAATAATGGTCGTGAAACATTGAAATTGCATAAACCTAACTCTCCGGCACACCCTATCCTTATATGGCTTTATTACAAACAGTATACTGAAGCTATACATGGCACGCGTGTGGTGCAAATAGAAAAATCGGTTTCTCCATTAGCTGTCCAGTGCAAAGACATGCAGAGTGTGTTTTTGCTAGTTGTTGTTTTTTTTTGGCAAATGGTCATCGTTTTGTTCGCCAAGAACGTTGGTGGAAATCCAATTGAAGATGGGGTATTGCATGCGCTCCATTCGTGCATAGCCATACACATAGCAGGCCAGCTACGTGATATAAATGCCAGCAAGGGGTCCTTGGAAACAATAAAATGCAGTTATACAGAAACAGGCGGTACTTGCATTTCATGCTTCACCTTTGTGGACTTGTTTTTTTGCTGCAAATCGAACTGCGGATGAAGAAATGCTGATTAACTTTTAATGAAATTTGGGAAGAAGATTTTGGCCTTGTGCGTAAGCCAATTACCGGTTATTTTAGTTAGCCAAGCAGTGCTTCAAGGTTTATTGTTGGACATACTATATACTGGACGATTGTTTTGTTAGGCTATATAGTGTTCATCAGGAAACCAAAAGTTTAAGATTGTTGTAAGACGTTAATATAGTACGTAACCTGACGCAAACTTGCCCCAGAAGTTAATTGTAATTTTACTTCATACAGCTATATTAGCAAATTAAGGGGAAAATATGTACTGACATTATGTAGCATTGATCGACGGCTCATTGACTAAAAGTGGAATCAAACAAAGAATTTTTTAAAATAAATTCGTTATATGGCGAGTCTAATGTTACGTTTCCATATAGAATTTTCCAAACATTCATTCCTGAAGAAAGCATATTACTTCTAGTAATGTGCATGTAAATGCATAATACGTAGGCCTTATATGGTGAATGCAGGAAAAAAAATGAATGATATTCATTAAGATGTTGTCGTGGTTTTAAATCTGAACACCATAACATTTCCACCTTTACTTCGATTAATTAAACAATTAAACTGAAAAAACGTTGCAGAATAAATCATAACTTATGTTGAAATTACCACGCGTGTACAGCCCTTAAAGTGGGTCGCATATTTGGGTTGATATGTACATAGGTCTACCGAGATCTTTTTTAATTGAAGATCTCATTTATATTTCCGAAGATTAATGGCATCTCGCCTCGAGCTATTTACTTATAGGATCCATATATTTCCCAGAAGATAATTCTGATCCATTTTTGGAATGATATATTAAGTATAATTTGTATAAAAAGTATGTGATGAGAGTACCATATAAAACAAACTATAGAAATACTAAATTAGCAAGGAAGCATGCCTGAGGACGATGAATTTTTTTTGTCAAATTGTCGTTAATGGTTTTCAACACCGTCGTTTATAATCATGGCATAGATTATAATGTGTCGTTGACAGTTCTTTGAATATGCTAAACCATAAAATAATACGTTTAATTTTAACAATCTATCACCTTGTATGTTTGAAATAGTTTGGACGTTGATCAAATTATTATAAAACATCGAATTCAATCATTTTGACCAATAAAATAGCCCACAACTAAGACAAAAAGGCCTATATTCACCTTTTAATTAACGCATTAAAACGATATCATGCGTGTATTGTTAAATTTTGATAAAGTTGAAGTTTTCAGCATAATTATCGTAAGCAATCCGTGCAAAAAAATTCCCATCAGTCTCATTAAATCAGTCCAAAGTTTGTAAATCACATGTATAATTCGACAAACTTGTTTCATCACTTGGGAAAAATTTCTCGTTACACATGAGGATTGAACCCATATTTGTAAAGCAGAAGGTTTGCAAACGCAACGCTCTACCTCCAAGCTATCGATAAGCCGAAGTGAACCGCGAGTAAAAATAGGATACGTGGGTTAAATGTGACGCCATCTGGTGGAGAGTGTGTATTTTTGACTTACTTTGCGAATAAAGGGCAAAGACTGGTTAGAAAAAAAAACTGCTATTCACAGGGTGGCACACTAATGCTCATTGGCCTAATTTGTGGCTCTCAATTTGAAATGTGTAAAAACACATTTATCTATTTCGTTGGAATCGTTGGAGGATTTAGCAAAGAGATAAATTTCATATTTCGGAAATCATGCTAGCGAATTGATTGATTTTTTTACACTATATTTACAGTTTTTAAATTATTTATTTTTCAAACTTTATGAAACTAGGTTGATGGATATTAAGTATGCATACTGAGTAGACGGAATGTTTGAAAGGCGCAGTTATAGCCAGACTTGTTGCAATATTTATGACTTTTTAAAAAGTTTTAAGCTTGCATAGATTTAGCAGCACTGTATGTCGTTGTTCATAAATAAATGTAGTAGTCTTGAAAAGTATTTGTGGGCATGCATAAGTTTTATCACGCAACTTGTGTCTAAAAAACCTATATTTATCCTAAATTTATATCGGGCTTATTGTGTTTTAAAAGCCCATTTCCTTATCTTGACATTAGCACATTTTACTTCAATATCAATATTCCTATGAACATGTCTTCTTGACACTTAGAAGCTTTGGGTAAGAAGAAAAAGAGCATGAACCCATCTGTCTTTCTCCTTTCCAACTATTCCTTTATGCATCCAGATCCTCCCTGGATAACAAAAGGCTTCGGATGTTAAGGTGCAGCCATCCATGAATAATACATTGGTGTCCATCGAGGCAAAAATCCCATGTGGACACTCTTGTCTCAGGAGTCATTGATATCAGAAGAAGTGCTGGACTATTGAGTAGGACCTTAGCTGATCATGCACTTTTTGCTAGCGTGCTCATGTACAGCTCTATAAATTAAATGGGCAATGCTCTCGAGGCCGGATGATGATTGCAAAAGTCACATGATGTCGTCCGTGACGAAATCTGCATCAGGTCCATTATCCTTTAGCATTAAATACTACTTTTGGTGTTATAAACCGTTGTTAGACGTGTATGTCTACCAACGGTTTATAATCAGTTGGACAAGTTATCTGGGAGTTACAGCCTTTACTTTATATACAACTTATATTAAACTTATAACAATCAGAAGTATACACATTATTTTCAAGATTGGTATGGGTATATACAAATACGTTCTGTAATTTATGTAATTTAAGCTCTATAAGTGCTATAAATCTCTAAAAAAAATATTGGTGCAACTATCACTCGTGTATTATAAGTGTGCACTCACAGCAGCTAGCAGTGATTGCTCCCTTCAAGGGTTTGTGTTCATATATGGAATGTTGGTCGCCTTCTTTTGTTGTACACTGTACGTCGTCAAGGCATTGATTAGTGAAAATGACTTGATCTTTCTTTGATAGCCACATAATAGGTCTAATTAGCATCTTCATCCTTGTTGGTCGTATTCCTAGCCGTCTTATTGCCGGCACTCGTTACCATATCTCATTCATTTATTGTGAATCTTGAGGGACTTGATTGCCCTTGTTTGCATTTAATCCAATCATGTATATGGTTCTTGTTGATTCCTTAAATAGCTAATTTGGCATGCGTGGCTTATATCCTCTTGTGACGGCGCCAATTGAGAAATCCACTCACATTAAGATATTTGCTGTTGTCCACCTTTGACATCGTGAGGATTTTTCCTAAATCCAAAATAAGTGCTTACTGCACGCAGGCGATTAAATAATGAGTGTGCTTCCCAACTGGGTGGCTTCTGAGCAATAATTTGTCCTTTATCACCCAGGCTTAATTATAACGTTTCTGCAGATAGAAGTCTACGCTCCGGGTATTATACTGTCTGCAGAATAGGAATAGGCGTTTTCATCCACGTTTTAAAGATTTTTCGAAATGGAAACTGCATTTATATCAATGTATGAATTATTCATAATCGTGAGGTACGGTTCGGTATTTAACGTATACGCTGATAATGAGAGGTAATTACTTGATCTGAAACCCCCTTTGGAGAAATTAATTATCTCAGTATGTGCGCTACCAATTAATCGTTCTTTTTGTTTCGAATTATTTTTTATTCTTACTAACCTAGGTTCTGTACGTGCTTCTAAAAAATATTTAATGTTCAATTTCAATTATAGTACATGTCTTGGGACGGTATAGACTTATTACTGCTTAATGATGTATGAAATAAGTCCTCTGCATTATTTTATTTTGATATCTTTACTGTTTTTAAACGTAAACCAATTAAGTCTTTCTAATATATCGTAAATACTGTACGTTGTTTTACATGTAAGGTGATAAATTATGTAACAATGCAAACATATGTATATTATTTCAGTGATTGATATTATTTAATTGCAGTAAAATAGTACGATATTAGCACATGTTTATTTTACCATAGTTTTAACGGTAAAATCAACATGCCTTTCGGTGGAATTTTCTAAGTAATTAAATGTGAGGTAAATTATTTGAAAAAGATATGCATATTTTACAGATAATATGTACTCGTTTATATAGACATGCCCCTTTCGATTAAAATCAGTACATCCAATGCGATTAAAGTTAAATAATTATTTCATGATATTAAGTTTCAATTTGAACTAAATCCAAACTGCTAGACTTGGAGAGTCAACTGAAAAAGTTTTGAATCAATACAAACTTTATAGTACGCAATTGGATATGCGTTGGAATTAATATGTTCTCGAAATCAGAATTAGTTGCTGTATAACAGCGTAGAGTGCCGTTCTTATTGCTTGTATTAGTTTTTCAAAAAAGCGATTTTTATGGAGGAAAAATATGGTGACATTTGACTAAAGAATCTAGCATTTGGTTTAAATTGTCTTGGCTCGATTCCATAATTGGTTTTTCAATTTCTTTTTAGGGTTGGTTGGCAACATATATATCTTTGTCCAATATTTGTCATGCAAATAATAGCTAATTTTAAGCTAGTATGAAGAACTTAATGTATGGTGCTTCTGAAAGAGTATACTGCGTAGTTCAACCTGTGAATTCTATCATAACTAATAACACTAGAAATTATGTTCATGACACGAATTTCATACGTTTAAAGCAGCTTGCCAATATTTGTCTATCAAATTTGAACTACTATATTTGCAAGTATATAGCGTCTTCAGTTTCAGTTCGCTCTTCTGGAACATATTCATCCAACTGCAATGGCACTGTTTGCAGTTTAAAAGCCTTTGTCATATTGATTGTTGCTTTCCAATGTTTTTTGTTTTTGAATTGAAACTTGGAGATATTGCGAAGATGGTACCAATTCCATGCGAAGCATCTTGCTTGTTTTTAATTTAATATCTTAGCATCTGTCGCTACTCATGCATTATGAAGGGGTTAGGATGAGGAAAGGAATAAGAACGTAAACACAGAAATAATTGCTCAGGAATAAATTTAGGTTATGGGCGATTACTCCTAAATGAACTCCTTCTGGCAATTTATTGCCTTCGTCCGCAAACCTGCCTTTGTTTGCTGTTGATTTCGAATAAATGCGTTTTTTTAATTGCAAACATTTCTTAATTACGAGCTTGTTTATATAACGGAGTTCACTGCTGAGCTTAATTAGGAACCATCAAAAACATCTCCGACATGATTTCTTTATCATTCAAGACAAACGATGTGCTACCATGGATTGATGAATTTATCCGATTTGCTCAGCTTCTTTTATGTAGGATAACGTGTACAAGCAAGTGGATAATTTATCCAATGAATATATATACAGACTAATGAATACTACGGAAGTTAGCCGTTTCAACTCTCTACTGTGCTCTGTCAACGTTAATGAAGATGTTTATTGATTATTGTTGATAATATCGTAAAATGGAGCATTTACACCTAAGCGCTCATTAGATGGACATTGAATAACTAACGGATTTCCATAAAAGGCTCTACGTTAATGTATTCTTGTCCTATCCTTTCGGTTTTTTCACCATAAGTTTGGTTTGGATGCAAAACGTGTATATTTACCTTAAGTGAGGCTTAAGTAGGTTATGATGATTATGAAACATTTGCATGGTATTTTTAAAGTACTGTATACAACTTCAAAAGATTTTTTGGCAAATAAACTTAAGAAGTCCTAATGCAATTTTTCGTGAAAAATTCCTAGAATTCTACTTAAAGCTGTTGTTGTATTTAAGGGAAGTAAAGTAGGCCTATGTATATAGAAGTTCAAAGTGATATTCTTAATTACACCACACTACATTTATAAAGCAAAATTATTTTATTGTCGAAAGTGGAAAAGCATCATGCATGTATACATGGTTATTACATTATGTTGATTTGTATTGGAATTTTTTTATTAACATTTGAATTGCCTTTATTGTAGGTACAATGTGATGAGGAGAGTACATTTCCAGCGAGAAATGGCAGCGAATTAATTCACAATGAATTAACAGCATCCAGGACTCGGGTAATTAGTATTCAAGAAGGAGATGGAATTAGGTTGGTGCAAATTTAAACTTCAATATCTTTTCGTATAGTGCACGCGCTGCGTTAATCATAGTCCTTTACTTTCGGAATTAGAGAACTTTCTCCTCAATATGTTAATTTTATGAACAGATTCGTTAATTTTACTTCCAAATTAACTCTCTGGAAGGCGGTTGCATCATAATGACATCTTATTCCGACGAGTTTCCCTAAACAATAAATAGACTGACACATATTGAATAAACGTCGCACTTTCAAGTATACCCGAGATTAAACGTGTATATATTAGCATTCGGCATTTAACAGCTTAATATATTTCCCAATAAAATGCTAATGAATTTTATTCAAAGCTTGTTTTCAAAATTCTTTTTAAAATACTTCCACAGTCGACTCTCTCAAACACTCGTAGCTAAACCTCGAGTACGGAGTTAAGATTGATGTTGGTTATTAAAGTATGTTTTGCGTACTTTCGGTATTTCATATTAATACCTTTTATGTGTGTTCACCCAATTCTTTTAATTAGCATGCACAATTTTCTAATCTTAGTATTAAGCGTGGAATCTCGTGTTAACATTACAGTTTAACGTATGGATCTTTTTCGTAGCCTCGTAGGGGATGCTATGCATATAAAATTTAGTGCGGTATACCAGAAATCCATTAAATCTTGTATAATTCATCATCACGGATTCTACATTTAATTGTTGCAATGAGAGTGAGGCGATTAACATCGTCGCATACTATTGTTCATTGCATAAGATTATTTTAAAAATAACTAACCAAAACATAATGGAATGAGGCCACAATTGCACAGCTGTCACACTGGTGTTTTTATCTATTATTTCTGTCAGATTTGCTGTCGAGTACTTTGTATTTTCAGCAGCATTTTGTCACAGTTTTTTGTTGATATTTTAACGCAAGGAAAGCTTAGTGAAATAAATGTTTTACAACATGCATTTGCTGTGATAACTACTTCAGAAAACGTAGAACTTAAAACGGAAAACTTAGAATACTCTAACATCCGAAGTAGAGTTTAAAAGTGTCCTTTACGGAAGACCTCTTGTCATTGGAAGGTTATATTTTGCTGCTGTTTATGCTAAGACATTTTACCGTCTATATCAAACAGCCTAAATGTCGAGGGTTTCCTCACATTCAGTTTATGGCCATGGAGGTCATCATAAATTTCCAAGCATTTTAGCATCATTAACTCTCTATAGGATGTGCTTTTGGAGTGATGTAGCAAATGCAGCCTGCTGCTTTTTGAAATGGTTTGATCTTGAGGGATGGTTGTGAATGCAGCTCGATAGCAATTTTGCATGGCAACTGGTTTTCTTCGTTCGCTAAATATCTGATGAAAAAGCAGCAAAGCAATCAATGGGCAAAATGCACAAGAAATAGCTTTCACACCAGATGTGACTGTCACTGCTGATAAAAAAGCTAATGATTCGGAAGACGTTCTAGTAAAATAGATGATAATGGTCAAAAAACGCTCGATAAAATTGCCAGTGCCACAAACTTGATTTCCAATAGTTCATCAGTGAACCATTTACGATTCTAAAATACCAAAGCTGTTTCCAACACAAGACTTAATTAGTGTCTTCTGATCTACCTTTGCATAATGAACATATGTTTAATTTTGTACTACAAAAATAAGCCAAAATTCGACTAATTATGTCATGTTGAAAATACTACGAAAGTGGATTTTTGGCATACAGTAATGCCATGTATAATTGTAATGAATTAGTTTTGAAAACTTGTTGAAATATTGCGTTGGAAGAAACTTTGTGACATTAATTATTGATATTTTAATGACAGTGCATGTACACCATAACTTGAGTTGATACTAAATGCACATTATTTTTGTGACATGAAATATTAGCAGATTTATTGGGCAGTATCGTGCGTTTCAGTGGTTCTCAGGACTTCAAAAATGGAAGAGTAAATTAATTTGAATGAATATTGGCATATTAATTCGATAATGACACCTGCAGCAGAAATTTGGTTGTAAAATATCTGTGCGCTTAGATTTGCATGAATGATTTCAAGTAAATTGCTTTTGTATATTGGACGCCTGTTGTTATTTTACAGTAAATACTAACGTATATCTATCTTACTTTTCAAAACCAAACCTGTGTGTTTACCAGTAATTATTCATTTACTCCATTGTTGGAATACAAAGACAACATGATATACTGCTGCATTGCCAACATAATGCACACAGAATATCCCCGTTTTTGTTCCTACGTATACATAAAGGTCTTTTTGGTAGCACGCTGGTTATCATTGTACAAGTGCCTGGCAAAAAATATAATTTGATCCAATAGCTTTGGGTTACACGCGGTTGAGGTTTTTTTTTGCGGAAGGATGGCTTTATTGAATATACCTAACACACAGATTTAATATTGATTTCAGATTATTTTTGGAAACGGAAGGGTCTCAAAATATAAGCACGCAGCATAAAATAGCATTGTACACGAGTACTGTACAGGCAGTGTCATCATGTAATTCTTCTGGAATGACGTCACTGGGAGAACTTGTGCCATCGAGAAACGTTAGTTTGACGCCCGCACATCTGATACAGGGATATGTTCTTGTCGTTGGTGAGCTGATACTCTATCGTCGAAAAAATGTAGCAGTGTTTGAAGTGATGATTACCCCTTTTGAAGGCGTATGACAACGCTGCATGCATGCGATATGACATATACGTCTTCATTTTATCACCATAGCCCCAAAGTGCTCTATGAGAAAGAGATTTGCCAAGTTCCACATTATATTCAAATTTGCTTTCTTTTCCTTTCATCCATAGGTGACTGTCATGCCCACGATACCGTTTTTTATCAGTGCTTTCGAGCCAATATTTCAGTGAAACCATACCGTTGTGCCAAGGGAGTTTCGGACCATCCATGCTCGAAAAAAGGCGATTGTGTCACCAATAACACGCAGGTAGGGCATGGTATTGATTCTGTTCTGTTGCTCGTCAAGTCGTGTGAATATCTAGGGGATTTAATACCAACCTCGTTTTTCTTAAAAAAACTTTTTTCGAATAATTGAAGAATAAATATTTTATTTGATACGAATCTATATTGGCACAAATGCCCTTTTAAAACGTAACTTGTATATGACATGTGGCATGCCTTCCGCGTTAATCTGAGGCTAAGTTCAACTAGGAGATTCGCAATAAATCATACATATATGACAATTATTTGTAGTTTATAAGTATTAAACGTCAAGAAACGATATTTTTAGATCTATACAAATCGTATTTGAAAATCGATATAATCTATGGTTTAAAAGTTTTAGCCTTCTTTATGTAAGGAAGCCAGTTTCATTGTAAATTATCGCAAATGATCAATGTTCAAAAATCGCCATTTTGGCAGTTTTACTGCCACACCACAAACCCATACGCCGCCAGAGGGTGCTGAATGGGAATAAGGCTAATTGCTAATTTTGGCTTAGAAGAGTTGCTGGTAACTTTAGTGGCTCACGGAAATGGCGAAATTAGATAACTAGACTTATACAATTAGGACTCATTTCTTGAGGTCTCTTGACTCCCCGTGAGTTATTTGCAGTATATATGAACCGTACTATATTGGGATGTGCATCTGGCATTCACGAGGAAGCTTTAGTGGGCTTACCTGAAAGCTGTTTCAGCGGTTAAATGTGATTAACTGATTGCATGTTGTGCGCAGATGATGTGTCGTGCAGTATGTAGTTTTCCATTCGGGACCAAAATAAAGGTCTCTGCATATTTTCTTCGGGATTGTGTGTATACGGCACACACATTTAAATTTAGATTATATAGCCCACAACGGGAGTCATATGGGGCTGATCATTGCCAGCTAATTGAATTATGGTAATTCAGATGCTGTAAATGCTTTGTCTATGCCATTGCAAATAAACTACAGTGTACTAATATATATGCAAATTTGGTGTAATGAACATGCCGCCTGGTTGATGCATTGTTTACCTTCGCAGGATGCAATACACGATTGCTGAAAATAACACAGCGCGACTGTCAGGTTGCACCAATGCTGTGATAAGTATACTGCATCCAATAAAAGATGAAAGGTTTTTCTGTGTGTTTTTCAGAGCAACTTTTCCTTGTTAAAGTTTCAAGAAGAGCACTGTTGTTTTGAACATCTTTTCTCCGCCAACTTAAAAAACTAACACGCTGATGCACCAGATTTTAATATCTATTTGAATGGTCCTGTTGTAATATGCAGTAACCGTGTTTTGCAATGTTAATGGCTATATAGATTCAAAAAGCAGCTGCTGTCGTCAGACGATTTTTTTTTCTCATCGCAGCAGCTTGAATTGTAAGTTTGGGGCTCATATGTGGATGTGGTTTATTATAACAAGTAGGAAACAATATTCCAGTCGAGATTAAAGGAGGCAGCTGTCTTTTAACAAAAACTTAGTGTTACTTTGTTTTAGTAAAATATATAGGTCTAAATGGGATCTTCAATGGACCAAATTGTGAAGTATAGATGGTTTCTATTCCCATTTCATGAATCATGGTGAAAATTGTTTATCGTCTTCATAAGAGAATATACTAAAATTCGAGGCAAAAACCTTTGCAAACTCAAGAATTTAAATTTCTAATTTATATTTAGTTTAATTTATTAAAACGTGTTGCATTTGTGGTACTACTATTTGTACACTTATTGTCTCAGTACTCTCAGTATTAATATTTGTCGTTGGGTTACTGTTGAGGATTTATCATGTATTTTGATTTACAAAATTCGTGAAATTAGCAGTTAAAACAGAATTGCTTCATTGCTAAAATACAGAAAATTTTAAACACATTTTAAGTTGTCCAAATAGCACTAGATGTTAGATCTTCGAAAGCAAGACTTACGTGGGTCTATTGTAATAATATGCAAATGTCACACTGTGATGAGGAGAAAAAGGTCTATGAATATGTTATTAAAAAACGGAATAGTGCTATTAACTTGGATAACAAAAGCAAATTCACTAATCTGACGAGTTTTTTAAGGATTTGACAAATTTTTTATGACAGCCTTTGTTATTGATTTTATATGAAGCATTAGCAACGGCATTAGTGTACACATGGTGTTTCTTTTTTCTATCTATAAATCAATACTTTACTGCCATAAAAACAACAGGTGTTGTTGTTACCGTTGATTTGCTTAGCAATATAACTCACACTCACTACAACTCACAGTGTTAGTATATTGCATGTTAAATATGTTCTGTCTGTGTATTTTTTAGACAATACAAAATAACCATTCTGCTTATTTAAAAACTTTATTGTAAAAAATCACGTACCATGAATAGTTGGTGGATTTTCAATATGGAATCATTTTTTACTCAATGCGATGATTTATGTCCTTTAAGTTTGGAAAAAAATGGTTAGAATTGTGCAAGCCTTTCTTAAATGTGATAGAATTCATGATTTGGAAACGCTTGTGTGTCATATATTTGAACAGTCTTTATTCTCAATTTTAATGATTCCATAGCAAACGAATTTCGATATCGATTGGCTTACCGTGTTATCAACATGTTCGAATCCATTTAAGGAAAAATCAACCTCGACTAATAGAAAAATCTTTTACATAATCCTATTAGCATAACAGACTCTACGTCTTTATTTTATGAGAAGTGCTGCATGAAAGCATAACGTCATCGATGTTTGCGAGCGATTTCTCTGCAATTTTAATGAAACTTTGAAAATTGCACGCGTTTAGTCCTCCTTTATACGCCGGGTGGAGAAAATTGAGTTAATTCTTCAAGTAAATAATTGGCAATGTGCCAAAATTTATCTCTTATGGCGTTGAAACTAGTACTTTAGTTTGCACGACTCTTATGAAGTTACTGCAGTATATCATCAGCAAATAAGTCAATTAAGGTTCTGAGTATAACAACGTAATGTGATTTTTTTTTGAATATTTACACGCGTCCAAATACGTTCTATATTCATTGTAGTTTTCGAGAACTCATTTGCGAAGGCTACGTTTTAAACTAGCTATTCAAAGATTTGCATTGAAATCAGTGCATCTGTGCTTCTTCGTTTAATAAATGTATGTACTTTAATGATATTATTTAAGCTTATCATGTATATATTGTAGTTAAAGATGGTGAGAATTGAATTTTAACAAATATTGGTATAAAAAAACAGTATTTTAAATATGTATCGGGTCCACTCTCACATTTATTAGAAACATTTTATGGCGATTATAAAGTTGAAAAATGTATAAATTATTTAATTAAATTCTACTCATTTTTAGATGACTTATACATGTACGTGTTGCCCTGGATATATTGGATCGTTCTGCGAAGAACTTGATGGCTGCTATACAAATCCGTGTAAAAATGGCGGATTTTGCATTGACATCAGCGAAGGGCACCACGGTGATACCTATCAGTGTCTTTGCCCCTATGGTAAGTGCAAAATGGTACTCAATCTAAGCATGTTATCGAAATTCGTTATTGTTGGCTTGGTTGCACCATGAAATATACTCAACTCAATGCCAAAACAGTGCTTTTACACAGTATGCATGCACTCATATACTGGATAAAACCTGTTGTAAATACATGTTGACTAGCAGCTTTGAAGGACAAAAAGTTTTCTGGTAATTTGAGTCTACAAACACATAAATCCCGGAGACAATGGCAGCTTTTGTTGCCTCTAAATCCTCTCGCAGAGTCATCTTGCTCAGAAATAAGAGAAAATGGAGCGTTACTATTTCAAAATAGGCATATAAACACAATTATGGTTAGCTTGACCTGGCATGTAATAAATTTTGGGTTTTCTTCACTCCAGCATGGAATTGTATGTAAGACTCTTCTTCATTCCAATTTTACTTCATCAATCTTGCGTCGCCGTATTTCAGAAGAAAAAAAAAGGTTTTTAAGTTTTCTCAGCTCCAGTCGTTTTGTTGTGTCACTGTAGGTTATTCCGGTAAAACCTGCGAACAGATTACCAATAAATGTGATTCCCAACCGTGCAAAAACAATGGCAGTTGCGTTGGCAACCAAACAGCGTACACTTGCTCTTGTGCTGCAGGATTCGCTGGCGCCAACTGCGAAACGAATATCAATGAATGTGCCTCCAGCCCTTGCATTCATGGCATTTGTTTGGACGGAGACGATGGATATCAGTGCTTCTGTTCTCCAGGTAAGGTCATGCTAATACCTACATACTCTCTGCAAACATTGTTTTTAAAAGAAAAATGCCACAAAAATCATGCGTACAATAGTACAAATATCCATTTCGCAAACAATAAACTTACTTAGGATTTAATTCCTGTCTAGTGAACATGTTTATTAGTGTTCAGTGATGTTAATAGCAAATACATTCAACGTTTTTTGTCACTCCTACAGATTTCTTTATTTATAAGCGTTTCTTTATGTTGTTGGACCACCTATTGTTTTCAATAATGCTTCCATCCTTCTTGTAACTGAAGTGAGGGACAAAGCACTATATCTCCAACAACGTTATTCAATTGATAATGTTATTCACGAAATATACTACACTATTCCTATAAAGAATTTTCGAAACTTGCATCTGTAACATATGTTACTTTATGATGAAGTTATGGGCAAAATCTGATTACATGTATACAGTAATAATATCCTAGTTGCTAAATATTCGATCGCTTGGAATAGTGTAACGTTAGTTTATTTATTAATTAACATTTTCATCTTGACAAAAGTTATTCTTTTGCGACCTTCGAAATGTAAAAACACACAATTAAAACATCAAATTTTCATTCCAACATGCTAATTAACTTTTATATATGAAAATTGTGTTCGTACATTTAATTAAAAACAGACACGGTCTGCGAATGTGCAATATCGTTAAATATTTTTACACATACCTTTTAGCGATGTACATACGTCAGTCAGTGTATGTGGGTTTAGCAGTCTGTTGAGAGGAGTAGACATTATATACAGTTTTTTTGTTATATTTTCGTAGAATTGTGCTAGTGTTTATGTTGGATTGGGGCAGCTCGTGGTATGTCTAGTTAACTCCAGTCAACATTAGAAAAATAGTAAATAGCTATTGGAATCGTATGGCTATTTAGCCATTTTAGAATGTAGCCTTGGCTTTCAATCTTGACGTGACCACAGCTATACCATAATACCTAGAGAGTATGCAACGAACGATCTTGCTTATAAATAAAATTTAACAGAAGCAATATATTTACTTGGCTTTAACTAGGTTTGTATTTCAGTGTTTAACCCATCGATCAAGATAATAATTTGAGAATATTACCAAAATACACATATTCTTAAATTGGATTTTAAAAAAAAAATAAATTTAGCTATCTTTAATTTTGATGAAATATATTTGGTTCGTGAAAAATTTGATTTCCTAACGCTCGATAGTATAACAAGGTTATGGTTTTGTTCTGATATAAACCAATGCGAACTCTTAGGCGTGGCACTCGTTGCCTGGTGTGAAATTTGATTTATTTCTTTGTCCATAAAACATAGAATTACATTTCTTAAATTGCTTGTCCTCCATATTTTTAGAATTTAATGACGGTGCTCAAGTATTAGCTTTTTTTTACGTCAAATCAATAAATGATATTTTCGACGTTCAACGATTTGCCATAACTGCCCAATGGCTCGTGTTATAACAGCTGCTTAAGAATGGCAGGAAATGGTTTTTTTAACTGTAATTGAAGAAATGGGTAATCCGAATTGACGCTAATGCATATAAATCATCTGGAATGGAACCTAGAAGATATGAAACAAAAGTTGGGATTGGTTTTTAGCATCATTTTACCCTCTCGTTTACCACGCGTCTTCTATCAGCAACTTTGAATTACAGTCTTATGTCTTAGTTGGAGCATTTTTCATAAAAGCACATCCCTATCTTTATTGCATGTTTCCACCTTCCAAGTGTTTCTATTAGTATCATATCTTATTTATCCATCCTTCTCATCTTTATGGCAAAAACTCATTACCTAACACGTCGGCTAAGAACAGATTCGGTCATTGGAGACATTGTCTAACCTGAGTGCAAGTTTATGGATATAAAAGATGGCCAACAAAAACTTTTTCGTGCAATCTTTTGAACAAGATTAAAAGTTATCTCCAAGGACCTATATACTCTCTATTCCCTTTGATATTTAGTTCAAAATGAGGTTTCTTATTGTGCTATTCGCCTGTCTTTATGACTGAGATCAACATCTGAACCCCCAACGTATGAGGAATGTAAGCACTCGGGCGGAGGGAAAATACAGGTGTCACGTGGTTCAGCTTGTTGGTTTTACTTTTGTTTTTTTGACGTAGTTGTTTTTATGGAAGTTTTACTGGCAAAGAGCATAATCTTTATGAGGGAAAAAGCTTGTGCCATGTAATGGCGGCATAAACTGTATAGTTAGTTTTCAATTTCGCCGATGGTCGGTTTTTATTATTTTATTTATTTCGGTGAGAAGTTGTGCTAGTGTCATAAAGTTGGTACTTCGTTTTAAAAATTTGAAATTATTGCCCACCTTAGGGCATAGGATTTCATCATAAACGGTTTACCTAGTCTATTCTCAGAGGTGAAATTATGGAGCAAGGCTATTCTTTTAAATATAAAAATATAGTGAAGACGGTGCTTTACCAAATTTTGAAATATGTGGCGTGACGTCTTAATCTTATGCTTTACCCCATAGCATTTTTTACACCTAATCTTCACTTCCTGACAGTATAATTGTTTTAAAGTTTAGACTTACTAATATTCCCTAGTTTTAGTATACAGAATTTTAAATATTTTTATATGTAAACGAAAGAATAAATAATTGGACACATGTACACGTTTTAACTGCTAAAATAAATTTATATGCGCAATTCCTGCATATTTATTAAGTCCTGTTCAAGTAAATATTTATAACATGTATAAAGCTTTTATTTCAAGAGCCCTTTTGAATCAATAGTACATGTCTCGCAATGGGTAAAAAAGTAAAAAAAAGCAAATTGGCATCCTGACAAGTTTTGCGAAGTTCTTTCTATTTTCTATTAGATATCCGACTACAAATGACTTGTCTTAAGTTTATTGTATCACAAAGCGATAATATACGTCTAGTATAAAAATATTCTTTCCGAATTATTAGAAATCATAAAAAGCGGGCAAGTCATAGAAACTCGACGTTGAAATCTGCACACATTTTTTTACTAGAAATTGGATGACTTCCAACGACTCCAATTTGTATTCGTCGCTACTAAGTTGAAATTCGTGGAAACTGTTTGCATTTCTAATCTATCGAGCCAGCAAAATATTATCAAATACTTGAACTCCTTTATAAGCATTTTATTAATCACTGACTATGAAAAATTCCCACGTACGTTTATTTTAGTATATTAAAAAAATCATTCATGTAACTAGTTTTACAAGAATTTACCACTTCCATGATGTATAAATAATAAGTGTACAGATGTCTATAAAACGCCACAACTCCATTTGTGAATAAGTGTCAAAAGTTTATGACAATGAATTATGTTTTAGGTTTTTTAGGTGTTTTATGTTTTAGGTTTATTGGTTACTCAATTATTATTAGTACTCAATAGGAAGTAATATTTTGAATTTATCATGTAAGGTTATGGTGGACGCAACTGTCAGTTTGAATATAAGGAATGTGATTCGAGTCCCTGCATAAATGGCGGCAGTTGTCTGGAAAAAGTTGGCACATACATATGTCAATGTGGTCTGGGATATACAGGAAATCGATGCCAAATTAAGGTATGTGCATCTCTCATTAGTTTTAAAATGTATACATTAAATCTGTAACATTTCAAGACTCCCAGATGTAGCCATATCAGTGCACTTGTATAGTAAATCAGTGTTTCTTCAATTTTTGACAGGTCGATTTGTGCTTGTCTAACCCTTGTCCGTCAGTAAAAAGGTGCATGGACAGGGGAAGTAATTACTCTTGCGAATGCAAAACAGGCTTCACAGGTAAGAAATTCCCACTAAATGTATTGGTTTTTTGTATTCACACTCGATTACCAAGCCCTTGTCACAGCAAGGGATTTTATTTATTTGAGAAACTTATAGCCTTGATTTATGGGTTGAGTTGGAAAGACAATTCTCGATGGTTCTACTATTGGAAGTAGCATCTGTTCGATTTTATTATTCAATGCATTTCTCATCGTAAATATCTTGGGAGATTTCTTTTTATATCTTACGATAAAATGAATAATGCTTTGTCAAGGATATTTTCTTATGAAATGCATTAGAAGCGTATATATATCACAGGAATGTTGATATGATCTCAAAATTAAACGCACGGGAGTACTGTGGGACCTGGGCATTTATTCAGAACTTGTGCCAAATAAAACTGTAATTTTATCAACGTTTCTATTTATGAAAGCAGTTTGTATAAGATAAGGGACCATCTATAAATAAAGGAAAAATTTCCTTGGATTTTTAGCTTTCTTTATAACATTTTGAATGCAGACTAAGACATTTATTCTTTGACATTTGTTAAAGTACCTCTAATTTGACACAAATGAGAAGGTCTATAAGGGAAACTTGTCACGCTGATGCTCTGCTTGAATTATTAAATAACTTGCTTGTTTTGTATTCGCATAAATATAATAAATATGTCATGAACAAGTATGTAGGCATATTCTGGTGTTTTTCATGATTATTCAATTTTAGTAAGACATCGCATCACATTCCCTTTTTCTTCTAATATAACCTTTCAATAACCAAGATAATTCTATTCATTTATGGTAGTTGATATTTGGAACCGATTCATACAGCATTAGTTTTTGTTAAATCTTTGGTCGTATGTTTGAAAATGCATGGCATTATATTTATATTTCAAATCTATATAGGACCTGATTGTGAAACAAAATTCAACGTGTGTGATCCAAATCCTTGTTTGAATGGTGGAACTTGCTGGAATACCCTGAGTACAATCTTTTGCACTTGCAAATCCGGATTTAATGGTGACAGATGCCAAGGAATTGATTTTGGTAAGTAGATGTTGAGATGTGGAATAAAAACTATTTTATTATGCATGAATACACTATTCCTTTCATAAACAAATCATTTTATTTATGCCTATTAAACATTTGAAACTTAGAAATGATATTCTCAAATTTACCATGTGGAATTGTAGATTAATATTGTATTTTCGTTGACGAGGGCAACATGCATGCTTATAATTTTAAAAAAATTGGGTTACTGCAAAGATTTGTATGCTGTTCCAGTATATTTTTGACAATTGTTGTGGTAGCTTAGTCTATTATACACCGTGTTCCCATAAAGGGCTACAGCAACAACAACAACAGTAGCGACAACAGCAACATACTTTAAAAAATAACGTTCAGCAATGCTATTTTTTGAAAATGTAATACATGGATTTTAAGTCTAGCTTTCCAATGCCCAATCAATGCAAATTTATTCCACCATGAATAACATTGCGATAAGTTGTTTTTTGTTCTTTTCAAATCCTCGCAATATTTTAATATCAACACTATTGCAAAAGTAAAAAATGTTAAATTTTTTTTTTCTCCAAAATTCAACCAACTGTGTAGCGATACAATCTTATAATAAAACGTCTTTTGAATGCGTGTCATACATTGTGATTAAGCTTACCTAACTCAATGCAGGAGATCGAAATATACGACATACGAATCCTTTCCAGGAAATCCATGAAATATTTCATAATAAATTGCTGTGTACCGCGAGCTTTCTTTTTTTTCTTTCTTTTTTTTTTAATGCAAAGAAAGCAATGGAAAACTTTTTTTTAAAAAAAGGTTTTGCGACAATGTGTAATAAAATAAAACCATTACGCAGTATCCGAAAACTATTCTCGACAGTAATCAAGGGGAAGAAAAGTTAGCAGTCGGAAAATTAAGATCTATAAACTCTAAGCTGAAGCCATTGATCCGGGAGAAAGAATATAGAAATGCTATTCTTTAAAATGTATTTTCAAGCTCTATATAGTGTTCTTAATGTTTTCCGCGCTCACTTCATCTATATATCTTTTAAGCTCCCGTTTCGTTTTATTACGGATTTGTTAAGGTGGGAAAGAAACGAAAGGAAACGTTTTCTCATTTTTGGATTACCAAATATTTACTTTCGGAAAATGTTAGTGCTCTAAAATCGACGGAAATCAAGTATATTGAATTTACGTCTTCGAGTCTGTAAATGTTTGTATCATGCTGTGAGAATTTTCCTTACAGATTACATAAAAAAAGTTATTATCTCGTTATGTTGATTTTGATATTAAACTTTTTCCTCTCAAAGTATGTCGTTACATTTCTATTTCCTCACTATTAATTTTTTCCAATCTCCTTTCGTCGTTTTACCAGACTTATTATGTATGTCCACCAAGTCGTGAAAATAGTTAAATAAGCAACAATAAACAAGCAAAACATCTTTGTAAGCAAATAGATTTAATAAAGATATTTTTATCTACATTTAAGTAGATAATCCGTATATTCAAAATGTTATTGAAATTTACTTTTCATAGTGCAATGAAATATTATTTAAATAATATTTTCTTAACTATAATCATCAATATTTTCTACATATATTAGCTTTAGTTTGGGTTTTTTCTTATCACTTGTCGTTTTTATCTTTCCAGAAGTATTTCACTTAGATCCGATTCCAACAATTGCGGAAGATCATAGTATTGGACTCGAACAAATTGGCATCCATCATCTTGACCATTTGCACAATATTTACATTGCAGCAGGTATGTTTGCCTTGCTGTTTATGGTTTAGCAAAGCTTAATTTAATATTGTTTAGTTTTGTAATGATTATCTAAATCATTCCGGTCAAACGTGATGTCTGTTTATTTATCCTTTGAATTGTGTGTGCTATTTCTCTCAGCGAGGAAAGCCAGTCGTTTAAGCCACAAATCCTGAAATATTATTTATAGAACCTCATAAACAAAAGCTGGATAATACTCGTTTATATACAGTATAACTTCAATAAATACAATAATATCAAATTTAGTATGCTAGCTTTGTTTTCTTTAAAACGAAACATGAAAATGGCTAGTTTGTTTATTTCTGTTGACATAAGTAGTTGTTACGAACGATTTGGTAAAAATGCAGTCTAAAACACACGAAAAACACAGAGCATTATAGTACTTTACTGACTATCGATTAAAAAAATAAACAAAAATTTCAATTCGCTCTGTAATTTCTCTATATCTCACTAAATCCCAGCACAAGTAATTATTTCTTGCATTTTCTAAACCTTTGCAATAAATTGCATAAATTACGAGCATTGCTAACATAGACGCAAAAAGTTGTCTCAGAACTACTTAATGCAGTATATTTCTTTAACTGGCTTAATGTAGTTGGCTTAATCTTTACAGATGGGTCTAGCTCCTATTTAAAATAGCCATCAATTGGTCTTAGTTTGACTCTGGCTGGCAGTTTTTTAGCTATAGATCACCGGTTAAGAGTTGTTTGCCATAATAGCCAATAGCCTTGAGTTGCATTAAAAGTGTTTGGTTGCAATTTTTCCCTTGTACTGCTGTAGCTACACAAATTTCTACTGTCCTCTATGGTATTGTTTTTTTTTTCTATGAGATTTTCCATTCCATTATCTGCACCAATAATAGAACAGGATGAAAACTTCTACAAGAAGCCAAATATGTGCCCTACAGCAGTGATTCATTTTTCTCTATGTTCTACATTTCCTGTTACATGGAAACTTCCTTCATAGCATCGCAGTAGAAGGGGAAATTAAAAGTTCTCATCATTTTTCCATTATTTGGAATTTATGGCTATATCCTTTTTCCGTGCACCAACATTTTGTGCTTAAATATATATATATAGGGAGTTGCATTAACAGCCATTAGATTCGATATTTGTCTTTTTTTTATCGAAAAACCAACTAACATCGATCGATCGAGGCCCGCTTTTTGTAAAAATGAGCCACAGTTGCAATCCAGAAAGATTTACTCGCAATGAAAAATAAGATTTTCCAAGATTGACCAGCGTTGCAGCAAATGTCATCCTTTTATGACTGTGTTTTTCTCCTCGTGAAAGTACTTTTATTGCTGTGCATATATACGCCCATAATCTTCTTAATGCTAAGAATTATGGGGCTTTACTTTTCCTTTCAAGATGAATGGGTGGAGTTGAATAGCTAGAATTAGGTTAGCAGTAAACTAAAAGAGAACCATCAACTTGCTTGACATTGGTGTCAAAAATGGCTTAGGCACACGTTTGATGCGCAATTTATATCTTTTGCAAGGGGTCGAATACGCTTTACTTCGCACTTTTTTTTAAATATGATTTAGAAGATCTGTTCGAAATTTAACAGATTTTTTTCACCGTCCAAATAGCAGTAATCATAACATATTGTAGCATTAACTAATGCTGCGGTCATACATATGACATAACATGGGAATCGAGATTAAGCTTGCATCAGCTCGTGATGAGCTTGCTACATATGCTTATATGTGCATTACTAGCATATGCAGTATTCTGTATCTACATAATAATACTAAATAATGCATATTATGCTACACATATTTAAATTGGTTTAAATGTCAATTTTGCTTTCCAACAATCAGTGTGTGTATAAGCGTGAGATAAAATTCTATTGAAAACCAATAATTCAAGATGTATTATCAGAATGCTTTTGAAGTTATTAATGGAGAGGAAAAATGTGAGTTGTTATCATGTTTTCTGCAGCCAGGCTTTAGAAAAATAGGCATTAAAAGAGGACCTTATCAACCACATTCAGTTAATTTAAAATAAAACATTCGGGTTTTTATTAATAATGCATTCTTCCAATGTCTTTTTATCATAGATAATATATAGCTAAGTTAATTCATTGGTTTTAGCGATCGATACCACATCTTTATTTTAAGAATATATAAAAGTATTTCATGCATTTCTGCAGGAATTAGACTGTCGTTGATATAATAGCTGACATCGCTGTCCTTATATTTCGGAAGAATTTATTCCCACGTTTATATGTTGATATCTGGATTTACCAAATCTATGCAATATATTTCTTATATGGTCGTTCAATCATTATTGCCAATCTATTGACAATTGAATTGAAATCATCAGCTTTGGTATTGAATTGCTCATTTGGTCTTTTTGAGTCCTTAAATCACTTTCCTCAAATGCAATTTTTTTTGTATTATCTTAGGTACTCTTGCATCAGCATTCCTGATTGTTTTACTCATCGTTGGTGTTTGTCATTGCCGGGTTCACAAAACCTATCAACGTTTTGCATTCTGTTTACCCTCCAATTGCTCCGACGAGACTGATTGCAAACGGTGAGTGTTAACTTGAAACTCTTATCTAGATTGCTTAGCGTAAAGCCTCGATTTTACAGCACGGTAGAGGCGTTCACCAATGGTCATTAATGGCCTCTTCGGTCATTAACCATTCGAAAATTCGATGCGAATGAGACAAAAAAAACGCCCAAAACAAGAGCAAAAAAACATGGACGTGATCTTTTCGGCTGATCATTGCCTAGAAATTGTAATAGGCGGTGTACTAATGAGAAAATACACCCAATTGGCGTAGCATTACACCCATTTGACAACCAGTTTTAAACCGATGCTCGTCTCAAATTGTTGTGTGTTTGTAATAATAGAATGATCCACCTCTGGGAATACATTTCATTCTTTCGGAATGACGTTAGACATGATTAATTCAAAGATAGTGTAAACGATATTTCCATTACACGTGTAAAGATATTACTTGTTTCCAAATTGCACTGTACATGTATAATTACGTACTATACATGTGTGGAATTAGCAAGATTGTTCAAAATTGTTCTATCCACCCTACATAATTGCATTTCAAAACGATATATTTGAAGGGAAAGTTATGCAATTAGTTAAATTTCTTATACTGTATTTGGACAAAGTTTTTAAAAACAATGTTATAAATTCATGTTTTTAGAAGAAAAAAAATAAATGTGCGCCTTATAAATAAAGGTGATCCTTCCCATTTTTAAAAATGTTTTGAGGTGCCTATAGATGATAATATGTTCGAAATTCTCATTTGAAAAAGCAAAGTTATTAAAATCAACTGCAAGTTTTCTAGAAATAAAAAACTACTACTTACTCTATACTATGCAACTTTATTGCCGAACTTACTCCACGTGATATCGTGCATTTATCGAAGTTTTAAAACGGTTACTTATGCGCAAAATATTAATTAGTGCAGTATATATATCGCAGTTGTTTAAAAGCATAGCCACTAAATCGACTGGGTTTTTTAATTTTGCGAACACCTGGTGTTTTTTTGTGGATCATGAAGTTATGTGCTTACTTATATTCCTTTTCAGAGATGGCCATCGAATTAAATTTTCAATGGAAAACGACATGCGTATCCATCCACGGCCGTCCTTAGATACGCTCTACGAGTCATCAGGTCTTGATTTTGCGGATAACTTGGATGCGCCACTCATTAATATTGCTGTTAAATCTTAAATATCTCTCGGATCAGCTGATGTACTCATTGTATCTGTATCAGAAAAAAATGGCTTTCCCCAACGGCTGGCATAGGGATGCAGGTTTTTAAATTGACTCGAGAAGGGGAAAATGGGTATCCTGAACATCATCATATGGCAACGTCGCCATTAAATATGGCATAAAAACTGAGTATATTGGAAAGGTCCGAAAGGTCTCGTGTGGTGTAATTGTATCCTTCGCAAGATTTGTTGCAAGAATGCTATACAGGACGTTCTTTAAGCCACCGTGCTGTAAATACCTCTGCATGTGACGTCATTGACGCGTGTATATTTTATTGCGACACAAGGGACTGATGACTGATGTACGTTTTACATTGAACACGTGTATATTTTATTGTAAAACTGATTAAGGGGATGTAGGTCATGAGAGAAAGGTCCGAAAAATGTGAAAGATGGGACACATACGAAATGGCCAACATGAATGTGGTACGTCATAACCTGAAAATACGCGTGTACTTCTACCTACACTTGACCTCATTGTTCTGTCTAGAACTCTAGATCGTTGAATACTGTCTATTGATTTAGTGGAGACTGGACACTGAATGTTTTCATACCAGTGTACAAAAATAATCAACAGAAACTTCAAATGGGTAATTTTTTTTTCATACTTTGATTCATCTCAAAACGTTACCTTCTATGATAAACTTTGAAAACATGCCCTATTTTAAATCAACTACAAATTGATCATAATGATATGACAGCTTTATGAATTATTTCGATATTTATTTAAAAAATAAATAATTCGACAAAATAACTAATATGATTATTAACTGAACAAATCTGGCATATTGAAATTTACATTTGCGACAGTTGAATTGTGTAATAGAAGGCACATGTATTTGTCAGTTAGATAATTTTAGAGGGAGCAGCCCTGTTTAAGTATTTCGAGTTAGATATGAACATAGTCGCTTGTTGGAATCCAGTGAAATATTTTAAAAACAAGTTTTTAAATGAGTTTTTTTTAATGTAAAATCTCTGTTGCACGAAGCCTAAATGTGTTATTTAATATTATTGATTTTTGTCCTCATGCCATCATGTGATTTTGTTTACACAGATTTAATATTTCAATTACTTTTTAATAGCAGTGTATATTTCTTAGTAAAAGGGATCATGTTTCAGAATCATATTGGATGTGACTATTGTTATTGCATATTGAATTAGAGTTCAAAATACGTGTAAAATGCTGTAAAATTAGAAGTTTAATTTAGAATATTATTTGAACTTATAGCTTCGTGCATTTAGCTCGGTTACTACTCGTAATTATTTGCAAATGATGTTATTTTTCAATTAGCAATGTTGAGATTATTTTCGAATCGTTACTATATGGGCATCGTGAAACAGGGATAATTGACAGGTGGCAGCAGTTGTGTATAATGTTTTAATAAATATCGTAGATGTTCATTTCCCATTGACTAAAGGTCTTGTATTTGTTCTTTTTGTCCAATTGTTTGGTAGAATACACAGACAAGTTAAATGGAGGCTTCTCCACGTTGCCAAACAATTGATAATGGACGACATGGACAAGGCTGCAATTGATATATTGCTGTATTTACTTTGCTTTTTGATATGCTGTCCCCAAACCCGATTCGAGGTTTAGATCGATAATTACTATAGAATATGTTACTTGTGGTTTACCTTGTCTTTTAAGATAAAGACAGTGTTGCGTATGATGCAGTAATGATACGTCACGATGACAACGCAAAAGCTTACAGAAGCTATTATCTAGTAATTCGATATACAGTGTGTTTATGAAAAATTGCATCGCGTGTTTCGTTAGTTTAATTTCAGTATTAAGTTTGGCTATATTAAGTTGACGAACAGCAGAAAAAATGGCGGATGGTAAGAAAAATAATCAGTTGTTTTACCGAAATGTTGATAATGTAATGTGACATAACTATGTACGTTTTAATTTCGTCACAAATTAGTCGTAGGCCTATGCTTATAAAGTTGAAATTGCAAGGCTGTACGTGCATATAACGAGCTACAAAATTATAGTTTTTTATGTTCTATCCAAAAATGTGGGCATACATTGATATACATACATGATGCATTGAATACAAAGTTTTGTTAATTTATTAATTATAGGGCTTTTAGATAAAATTTGTTAATGTTTTTTGTTGTTGTTGCTGTTGTTGTTGTTGTTTGACTTTTTTTATTGTGTTGGTTGTGGACTATTCTGTTAAAATCTGTTGGATAAAAAACGAATGCAGGCCCTGTTTGTTTTACGTTATAATGCGTATATTTTGTTGTGCATTGAACAATAAGCCCAAGTACGTAATTTACTCTTTAAAAAAATTACACGATATTTTTTATTTGGAGGGAGAACTGCAAACCATACTGAGACCATAATCATTGGGAAGTAGCGTCACCCTTTGAAGGTTCCGCATTGGTGCACGGCCTGGAAAGAACCGTTTGGGGCAATTGGGAAACGTGTTGCCTCATATGAATTAAGCAACCGTTTATAGAATGTGGTTTCCCAGAGGGCTCTCTCGGCTGATAATTTTGGGCCATAAATGGCGTCTTTCAGGCTGGTTCATGTGGGGATGAAGGTACAAATGTGAATGATAAAAAGAGTCACTTTGTGAATGATGTCATTCCTGTTCCGGAAATTAGTTTTCTATAAAGCGCCGGTAGGTGTCTGTGTAAATAGAGTTCATTCATCACCTGTAAACACCTTGAGTAAAGTTGTGAACCGCTATTTTTGCGTAAAGATTATGGATAACGGTACGTAGGTGCATGTGTTTTAATTAGTGATTTAATTAGTATGAACATGCTAACAATATATTGGCATACGTTTTTTGGAATGGGTTACTTGATTGACCAAAATAAACCCACCTGCGACTTTTGAATAGATTTTTTTTCTCCATATAGAGGTGCTTTTTGAAGATCTCCGTGAGCAATTGAAAAATAATGCTGTAGTGTTAGTAGACGTACGGAATCCAGAAGAAATTCAACAACTTGGGAAAATAGACAAGTCTATCAACATACCGTGTAAGTATGTCAGTTCAGATATGCTCTTTGCTAGCTAGGTCACCTTGCATGCATATTTAAGGTCCCTCCTCAACGTACGTAAGGTATGAGACCAAACTTAAGTTTATTAATCAATCAAGCACTTTGGTGAAACTGCCATAAGTGTGTATGCACAGCATGTTGGATTCGTAATTATGAGCACATTTTAGGCACCATGCAAAGGCGACAGCATTAATGCTCATTTACATGTAACACTCATCAATCTGAATGACGTTTTTGATTTTATTGCAGTGGGAAAGGTTAAAGAAGCGTTTCAACTTAGTAATGAGGATTTTGAACACCTTTACAAGACTAAAAAGCCTTCAACTACTGATAAAATGGTCATGCATTGCCAGCTTGGAAAACGAGCCGTTATGGCGGCAGACATTGCCAAAGAACTTGGACTAAAGTATGTGGCCCTCTCATACATCATATGATCCAATTAACAAATTTAAATTTTAAAGTATGTGACATCCATCTGTTGTTAATTTTCAGTGCTGTTCCATATAAAGGAAGCTTTTCCGACTGGGTTGCAAAAGGTGGGTCAGTGACACATTAAAAATCAAAGTTGGAGGTATCACAACATGGCACATGTTCGTAATCTTGTTAAAATATTTGTATTTTTAATAATAATATGTGCTGGAAATTAAATGTTAAGCAGTAGTTTATTCTAGAGGTAATGTATTTTTTTCATTTCGATGAGATTTCATTATTTTGCAGCAAAGGAAAATTATTTTAATAGATGGGCTCAAAAAATTCCATTATTCATCTGAAAATATTAAAAAAATTCACAGATGCAGAACACATTTTGAGAAATTAATCCAGTACTGGTCAACATGTATGTACATATTTCTATATTGATCCAAAGTAATAACCTTTTTTTTAAATTTCATTGAAGGCTACATATTTCTTGTAACCACATTTCAAAGTTGTTATTATTTACTGATGATTCCAAAACATAACACTACATAAATATAGATTTTGCATGAACTGGCAAAACATGAAATATAACGGTGAAAATAAATCAAAAGCACTCAATTTCATATTTAACAAATTGCATTTCTTTATTATGCATAAATTACATTTTTACTTGAGACAATTTCAATGTTACCAATCATTTTCATCTACAGGGTCATTGTTATGACTGTTTCCAAATCCAGGTTGCAAGGATGAGAAAAGCACATCTTTGATCTCCTTTTTAGGTGGTCCCTCCAGGTCAGTTTTGATTGCTCCCGTCTCAGATAGCATCCACTCCAATTCTAAAAAAAATAAAATTAGCCTTACTAACACAAACATTTACAAAAATTTAAATGTTTGCCTAAAGTTGCGGAAACTTACGATCCTTTGTTAAGTTCATTCCACCAAATGAATGAGGACCAATGAATTGTTTAATCATGTTCCCTTCATGATAAACGAAAATTGCGGGTAAATCTTTGTCAGGGAAATGTTTTATGCATAGGGTAGAAATGCTTTTTATAAATTTTGCTTGAGGAAACTTTTGAGCCAAGTGTCTTATGTGCTGATTAATGAGTGTGCAAAGTGGTACCCTATTATAAAAAAAAAATTGCTATTAGACTTATTTGATTTTAAATGACTACAAATAAACAAAAAAAAATACTTGCCCTTGTTGATACAGGTGCAGAACGACCCAAATGCCTTCACCAGCCTTATTGACTTCACGAACATAATCTTCACCTGAAATCTCAATGACTTCCCCAAACTTTGATTTTTTGGAAATTACTTTCATTTCTTGTAATCGTTTTCTCCTGAAAATAACAAAATAGTCAGATTGTGGGGCTAGCTCACTGAGCTGTGCTTAAGTTTTCTAAATTGTTGTAGCTCACCTGTATTCTTCTAAAACTCTTTCGTCTTCCTCATCTTCGCATGCCTCTAGTTCTTCTAATGTCATATCTTCGAAGGGTTTATCTGAAATTAAAAGGTATTGTAATGATGAAGTTGCTTAAAGCCCCTTGCGTTGGATCCAGTCATTTTCCAAACTTTTATTTTGAAAACCCGTTGTTTATTGAAATTAATGTTGCAAATTGACCAACATAAAAAGGTCATCCAAGCAAAATATCATCGAATCTAAACTTGTATCGTGCTTTACCTATTGAAGTTTTTTCCTTGATAGTGGCCTCAACTAGCTTTATGACATCTTCTTCTGTGATCTCTGGCTCCTTTTCTTTTGGTGGAAGTATGTTGAATCTCCTAAGTGTGTCATTCCATTCAGTATCTGCATTTGGGTCCTAAGAATACGATATTTGTATAAAATGTTTGATTTAAAAAGTGATTAACGCAATCCCATAAAACATATCGAATTGTTTTATTTTTTAAAATTGGGTTCCAATTCAAACTAATGTGCACGTGTTTTATCTATGGCTAGGCTATTTCCTTATATGGTAACATGGCCTGCGGGTCATCGATTGACATAGAACTTATCCTTCCAACCATTTTCACTATACGTAATATTATTTATACATGGACTTTAAACATTACCTGCATGATTAGTCCAAAGTCTTAAGTTCTTCGAGAATTCAGTTATTTCAAACCAAAACAAGAAAACCACACGCCTAGAGGTATCGAAATTACCTAACCCTAAAAATTCTGAAATTCTTTAAATTAATCTCGTTGTTTCTCGTCCTGGTTTCTCATTCCAAAGCTCCCTCTAGCGATACTTCTGTTTGGACACAGCCGACATTTAGTAAGCGGTTAGCCAACCATAGGTAGTTTGGGTTAATTTCTTGCCATATGTCGAACTCGGCTTACATTATGTTGACTTTGTGTCAGCTGTCGGTGTATTTGGACTATTCCTTTTTTTCCTTTCGCTTTTAGAGACAACCATCTGATGCGCTGCTGAAAGAGGTCCAAATATTCTCTGTTAAATATATGTAATAGTAGTTTTACCATGACTATAATAACAAAGCCAGTTTCTGAGAAGAAATTTGACAAGCTCGATGAGCCGTTAGTGAAAAATGAAGAGAAATGCTGCTCGGTAAGTATCCCTTTGCATTCGATCTTCAAGGCACAGTTTTCGCACTAAAGGAGAAAAGCCAGCCATTTAAAAATTTACCTTCAGGCTTTGCCAGTTGTTGTTTATGGGTTTGCGAAAATTTATGTAGTTATTGCAATATTTTTCTGAATTGGGCGATGCGCATATCGATCTCAGCGAGCTAAAGCAAGCCTGAGTGATTGCAAATTTCTTTCTGCGCAATTTGGCATTTTGCGTCTCAGTTGCCTGTATTCCGCAATGGTTGCTTGCATAATAGCCTTCGTATGGTCAATGCAATTAGACTTGTGAAGGCATTGTTGATGCATCACTCATCAAGTTATCGCTTACACTAATATTAATTATTTAAATGCATTTAGTAATCCGAAGTTTTTGTCGCATTGAGAGTAAAATTGGGTTTCCAGACACGTTTATTTTCTCACATAAAAAAAACAACCAAAAAAAAAAAAAACAATAGTGGCATGCTGACAATATCAAACCCGTTTAGTTCACTCTTCTTGAAATAAACATGAGAAGCAGATGAGGTTGAGGAGGTATAAATTCCTTCTGAAACACTGGATGTCATTTTTGGATAGCCCCTATTACCAGAAATGGTAGAATAATGACTGCATTTTTTTTCTATTTTACACCAAAATATATATTCCACATAATGCAAGTAAACTTACGGTTAAAATAACTCATCAGATTGTACTCTGAAATTAATTAGTAATTATGAATGACCGACTGATCGACATAATTATTTAATAATCTCGGAATGCATACTTTTGTTATATTTATTATAATAAATAAAAGTCAACTTTTACAAATTTCGGGGTTTTGCAATGGAATTATTTATGAAATATTGCATTTGTATACAGAATCCTGTTTACTCTTTTCCGCATTTGTTGTGACCATCCTGTTTGTTATTTTTTTCCAATAATTGTTTTTTATATTAACTTGTTGGTATGCCAAGAAAATGTATCACACATTAAAACGGTCATATGATGCATTACGTACTACCCTGACAGTCCAATAATATTGGACCTCATGGAGGTGTAGGAAGAGGCATGTATGCATCCTCGCCAATTCCTGCTTTTAGAAATGATTTGAATCACCACTGCACCAAACTATATGTAGAATTTTAAGACTCCCCTTTTATTTTATTTTTTAAATCATTTGGCAAGCATCCAAAATGAATCTGTAAAAATTAAATGTTTTCCCATGTTTCTTCGCATTCTATTTTGCATGTTGGGCAAATAGGAAAATGTTAAAATTCGAAATAAAATTAAGTGAATTTGAGTTTAAGTAAATTTGAAAGGAATTAGTTGGTTAAGATGTATATGAAAATGGTTTTCTCAAGAACTGCTGTTGCAAGAGTACCATTGCATGACGCTTTATAAATTGCAAAATAACGAGTACTTTTTCATTTTTTGTTTGTTTAAGTAATTGCATTACATGAGTGAAATCGTTTGGTCATTATCAGTAGTTAAATGTGAAAGCCATCAGTTGCTCTTGATCAGCAGTATATGTATTGAATGTGTTATAGGCAGATATTAAAAGCTGTATTCATGTTCGTTTGTTTGGGTTTGACAGGATGTGTATCCGCATTAAACATCTTCATGAAACGAGGTTCCGTTTTATAATGCATTTGCTATTGAGCACGTGCACTTTGTCAATGTCATTAGTCTAATGTAGATTACCCCCGACAAACAAGAATCTTGGAAAGTTTCCCAATGTACCCAATGTAGTTTTGCAAATCCTAGCCTTATTCTTGTTGCAAGTACGCCTCTTGTTTTTAACTAACTAATGAATGGGAGGTTGCTTTGTAATTAATTCGTCGAAAAATTACTTGGACTGACTTCATATATTACTAACCCATTTCTCTTAACAATATAATTCCAGAAATGCTTTTTCAAGGCTACTTGTCTAGCCTTGAATTTATTTATTTTTTTCCTGTTATGTACGTATAATTTCAAATTGAATTTTATCAAACCATGTGATACTGAGTCATTTTTATCATCTATAGTAAATATACAACTTGCATTAAAAATAGCAGGGCTTGGCTATTTGTTTAAGAAGTCGCGTTATACGCGAAAAATGATACACTAGAACCATAGCTTTAGTTTTACAATAACAAGACTAATTTTGTTGAAATAAATTACATTTTGGAATTAAGTTTTGTCTGAATAATGA
Source organism: Ophyiulus pilosus (assembly GCA_033995625.1). Taxonomy (NCBI): domain Eukaryota; kingdom Metazoa; phylum Arthropoda; class Diplopoda; order Julida; family Julidae; genus Ophyiulus; species Ophyiulus pilosus. The sequence goes on from JAUJYV010000069.1 coordinate 117,663, forward strand.
CAACAGCTGTGGTGTCATTTTTCACAGACGAACTTGTCATTTTGTCACAAATTCTGTTTTAGCCACCAAAGAAAGATGTTGAAGTTGAATTGCCCACACACTTGTATCAGCCTCTTTTTGCCAAAGCTCGGCGAGTAAACACTGCAACTACTCTTTGTGCATGTCTTACTGCAATTCTCGTCTTAACAATCGGAGTGATCGGTGGGGTTTACCTTTATCGTCAACTGTCACGGGCACAGGTACTTTTTAATTTTATTATTTCTTGTGTAATCTTTCCCCCAAAAAACCGCCGTTCTGATTTTTTTTTAAATATTATTTTAGATGCGCCAGTTTAGAACATGGCTTGACATTCCCGATAATAAAGATGCTTCGCATGGTGCATACCAAGGGAAGCAAACATCTTATCTCGATTATCCCGACTCCAACGAAGACAACGTGTTATTTCGAGAGCAGATTGAAATTGATCTTGAATATGATGTTGAGAAAATTGTGGTGCCAGATTTTACCGGTGGTCGACGAGGCAGATTCATTCACGATTTCTCTGCAGTGAGTAAACAAATTCAATTTTAATCAATATTCAGTTTATTGTGAGTTTTGAAATGATGGCTCTGCTCGTAAAAATTTTAGTTTAATCCTAAGATTTAGGTGAAGTTGCATTTAATTCTAGAATAAAACCGGCATCATTGACATTGATGGACGTCGATGCTTTGTTATGACTCTCAACCGCTCAGTGGTGCTTCCACCTCATTCACTGTTTGATCTTATTTTGAAAATGAAGGTAATTACGTGTTATTTTTTTTTTTTGCCTTGGCTGACATTAAACTGTCATTAGGCATGCTTGGATAATGACCAGCTTTGTTAAATTACATTTACTTTTTTACGCAGGCTGGATACTATGAAGTGGATACAGAAACCGTCCGTGAAACTACGTTTATCGTGTATCCTCCAATTATCGATTTCAAGTCCGTGGGTTATTACATAGCTCGGGAATGTGCTTCACTCAATACGTACATGCTCGAGAAAAACCCACCAGCTAACCGGAGTAAGTAAAGATTTATTTATTTTTATGTTCCAGGAATTCTTCTGTGTAGGGCTATTGTTGAGTAGCTTTCAATACGGAAATTCTACAAGCAATGCCATTTGCTTATGGGATTTTAACCGTTGTTGGTGATATTCATCATTGCAGGACTGTTTCAGAAGCGCAGTGCGGACAGTATGGATGAAATTACATTCGTGGAATTTGCAGGAAACAAAGTTTTACACTTGAACATTATTGATCCTAGGGGTCATCATTTAGATTCTAAAGATCAACTTCCTATTTTTGAAGAAAAATAGCTGCCGCAGTGATTTGTTGCGTGCAACAAATGTCAGTCTTTGGATTTCTTGCATATTTCTAACTTTCTTTGTGAGAATTGTTAATTATGGTTCTTCTTCCATTAAGCAGTCATCAACGTATTATAGCTACTTTAGTTTACCATAGTTTGCATCCCTCCTTGCAGTAGATGTCCATGAAGTAAAATTGTTGCTTACAGCCATTTCAAATGGTGGATATGCTAAGGCATTTATGCTAATAGGGATCGTTATAAAGCCAAAGAAGTTCCCTTGGACGTTCCGTTTTACATGCTTTGTCAGCTTTTTTTTTTAACAAGCATGCGTTGTGGTTATTCCTTTTATTGAAGGTTTAATATAGCTGCTATTATTTGTTGCTGTGTGTGCTGTTCATCTCGTTCTTTTATACATTTAAAAATATTGCTTTGTGGCAGCCAATCCAATACATGATTTGTGAATGCTGCATGATTTAATTTCAGTATTAAAAATAAGTTATAATTATTTCTGGATTTATGAATTGGATTGAATATGGATTCTTTTGTTGTCATGCATTTGAGTTCTTAAATTATCTTTACTTTTTATTTTTATTGGCCAATTTTGGGATTGTATATACATGTATGTGTATTGCACCTGCACCCAGCTGTCGATAGGAATATATCTCTGGCTTTAAAAAGTGGTGAAAAAATGCCAATAACCTAGTATTTTTCAAATTTTATTGCATTATCTGCATTCCCGTTTTCATCATATACTTGACAGCAACAGAACTTTATTTCACCGGACAATAAAATGTCAATTGTTTTGCTATAGTTTAACACTACATCTCCTGTACTACAATATTTCTAATTAAATTCAAGTTTATTTCAGTGATAAATATATATTTATTTTCGTATTTTTTTTTAGAATTTTATTTATTTGTTAGGCCACATTCCTAGTATATGAAAATTATCAGAAGATACATTTGTTGCACTTGTGTTTACATTAAAATTATACGCTAATAGTTCTAATATTTCAACATTTATATAAATGTAATGTAGTATTTTAAAAACATTCATCATTTACATTAAATTTAAATAATAGTAGTTATTAAGCCCACACATAGTTGCTACACGATAATGATGTGGCTAATCTTGATTTTTGCTTATAAAATGCAAGTGGTTTAAGCTGAGGAATACGATCAACTTTCAAAGATGAAAATATGTAAATTTCATCTTTGGTCTCATTATCACATTTTTGCTGTTCGTGTACAGCTTCTGTCGTTTGACATATTTAACAATAGGCTACAAACTATTTTTACTATCGATAAATCATTGCATTGTCTGTAATTAGTACTGACACACCAACATTTATTTCTTATTGGAGTAATATTCAATTATCATTCAATATGATAGGGGTATTAAAGACTAATAATTTGTTAATGAACTGAAAAGTACAGGCGTTAATGATTTTTTGTAGGTATTTGCTTTAAAAGTTATGCAGTATATTCGTATAATTTTTAGATGTAGTAAATAATTGTGACGTAATTATAGATTGATTTTAAACTTTAAAGTATGATTAATCTACATAATATTGGTGAGTTCCAAGTGTTAATTTAATCTTTATACGATATCTGTGCCGTATTTAATATAGTATCTTTTGTCAAAAAAAATTGTCATCAAATTAGAAAGTCATTGTGAAGTTTTCTTATTTTCAGACTGGTTAATTAAGTGATAACACTTTGATTCTTGAATTAATTATTATTGAAAACTGATTGCAAATAGCACTTAATTAATGCTGAAGAGATTGCTAAATTGATTGTTATTAAGTTTGAAAATGTGTGCATTTCCTAGAAAATAAATGTACAAATAAATGTATTTGCATATTTGTTTCATTGATAAAAATGACCCATGACATCAGTTTTATATTGAAGTAAAAATATCATAAAATATAATGAACTTTAATATGATTATGTTATTAAATAAATAAAAATGTGAGATTTTTTAATTATCGTATAGCTAATTTGGCTCAGTAACAAATTTATCCCATATTCGATTTTGAAATTTTGAATTCCATCATTTAGAATTCAATGGATCTGTATTTCACCTAAAGGACTCCGTCTACTTCAGCTAGCCCATGATAACGCACATAGTTGTGATTGGTGGATATTTCATTGAAGAATATGGCATGTGGCTCCCCTGTCGGACATTTTTAGAATAAGAAAAATGGCGCGCAAAAAGCTGGAAAATGTGTAACGAACTACATGATTTTTGGATTAATTTTCGTAATATCGTATTAACTATATTTTATTACCGTGAAATTCTATTAAACGTGTCCACTATTGTTAAAGAACATAACGTAAGTTGTGCCTTGTCACTTTTCTTTGGACTGTTTCTTGTCTTTGATTTCAAAATCGTGTGACTTAATTTTTGTGTTAACATTGCAGAAATCTTGAAATGCAAGCAAATAATCAAAGATCGGCATTAATTCACAAATTATGTTGCATAGTTACTGGTCTAAGTGGCGGTAAGACAGCCGATTTCATCAACACATCCATACCAATTCACGGGCTATCTCCCATCTGTTCTTATTATGATTTACAATGCATTTTTTCAGAGGATGTAACAAGTCACTATCACCTTGCTATGAACATAATGTCAAGGTATGCAAAGATTATAATCGTATTGATTCCTAATCACATTTTGTGTTTTGTGTTTTGATGATACAATTCTATTTTAGCAATTGTTTGATTGATGGAGAAAATAACGAACTTCTTCTCGTGGAGGACATCAAGAAAAAATGTATTTTAATTATATTAATATATTTGCAGTTATATTATATTTTATATCAGTTATATCAGATTGTAAAATAAGAACTTCTGCTTCTACTCTTCCTTCGAATTGATTCGCTTCCTAAAATGCACATAGAATACGAATATCCCATTATCTTATTTAAAAAGATGTGGTATTGTAATTAATGCATTTTTATAAATGTTACTTATATTAGTTTTATGTATCTACAGTAAACAACGAACATAAGGAAAGAGATGCCGCACTTTTTTCCAAGCTTCATCGAAAACTACTCTCAAGCGTAAGTTTTACAATCGTTTGGTAGATAAAAATTGATATTCTGAAAGTTACAGCTTTTTTGCATTTCCTCTCTTATAGCCTATTCTAAAAAACAGATGGGCAATATTGCTGTTTTTATCGAGGTTAAAGAATGAAGACAGCCATATTTCATTGAAGGTTTGCCGTCATGTTATTTTAATTTATCTTTGCAATTTGTAAATTTTTGCGTTCTACACTTAAACCTTCATTTGTTTTTTAGAATCAAGAATTCATTCGTGGTTTCAATAACTTGCCAACAGATGAGATTAAGCTGCATCTTGGAAATCAAATCTGCAATTCTACCCTTGGTAAGAATCTTACAGCAATCTCTGCTGGTAAATTCATTCGACTTTGTTTAGGTGGTAGAGAGATGTTAAATTGGAAAATATAATTTTGATACGTTCTGGATCTATTTGCAGATAACCAACCTACACAGAAAATATCTGAAGGAAAACGCATGAAAGCTTTGCTCTCATACTGGCAGACATCTCCTCCAAATAAAGACCAGAAATCTGAATCCAGACCAATTGCTGAGCAAAATGGCAATAAAAAGGATGTGGCAGAAAACTGTGAGATTTCAATTTTTCTAATTGGCAATGTTCTCAAAATGACACACACTTGAAACTTTGAAAATCAGGAAGACGTTTTGTGTAAAATTGTAGCTCATGTGTGTAAAACTTTAGCTTTACTATATTTAATTTTGTAGTGAGCAAGGAAATCCCCGAATCTGTTTTGCTTCGTGAACTGATCTATGCTGCTCAAGGTATTGAAGGAAGAATAATTCGATTTGATAATGGACAAGAAGGTGTATGGATTGACCCTAAGGTTAACAATTTATTTGTGTAAATATGAACAATATATGTCAACTTTTCTAAGATCACCTACTGATACCTTTGAGTGTTTTTTAGGCTGGAATCCCAAAATCAACAAGAAAAATGCTGCTTAAATTGGCTGAACTCGGTTTGCTCTACAACAAAATTCACAAATATTGTTCTTCTAGAGTAAACGACAAGTCAATGGGCTTAGTTGGACAGGTTCGTGATAATTAAATTTCAACATGTGTAGTTGAATGTACCATTTGTGTGCAAAATTGCTAATTTTATGTGCTTCCAGGGTTTTGCGGCTGCGCTGCAGGCAGAGCTAACAGAATACTACAAGTTATTAGCTATGTTTGAATCACAGGCAAGTCAGATTAAGCCTAATTACAAGAAAATATAGGAACGTGTGGTTAAAGAACTCTTTTATAATTATTATTCAATCATTAATATAGTTGCAACAAGAAGATGAACAAGGCATAGGAGCTAGATTTGGTGGCTTAACGTTGCGCAGATTGAGAATGTGGACAGTGGAGCCACTCATTCGTTTACAAATATTGGCAGCTTTAGTTGATACTTGCAAAGGTATTGTTCTTGCAAAAATTGTGTTTAACCCTTTGTTGTTCTGCTGAAACTATAATTTTTTTTACTATTTAAAGGCTTAAAAGGCGGAGCTTTAGCTTCAGCTGTGCATTCTTATATGAAACACGGGGATCCTTTCATTCGAAGTCTCGTGAAAAATATTCTTGGTCAGGTGAGACTTTTGATATAAAATTTAAAAAAAATTTAAGAATCATTTAATTTAAGGATTAAATATACTATTGTAGTATAATGTTGCTTTATTAAACAACTGGTTGGTTGCATATCTGTGTTAGGCAAGATTGTGACAGATTAAAAATGCATGCATGTTCTTCTTGCAGTTGAATAAACAAACATCCTTACTTTTGATTTTAGGTGTCCGTTCCACTTTATAGCAAATTACGCATGTGGATAATCGATGGAGAGCTCGATGATATTTTTCATGAGTTTTTTATTGCTGCTGACCCAAACGTCGATGAAAATAGGCTTTGGCACGAGAAATACAGTTTGCGAAAATCCATGATCCCTTCATTTCTTACAATGAATCAAGCCATAAAGGTATTATTGAGGTTATGTTACGACCACACTATTTCACGTTCTTTTTGTTAATAATATTTAAATATCGTTTCTGTTAGATACTGTCTACTGGCAAGTCAATTAATTTTCTTCGGCAAGTATGTTTGGACAGAGAATCTCTTCAAGGCAAGGATGTGATCCGTACAACATTGGAAAATAGCAGTGGTAATGTCTTTCCTCTGTATAATGCAACCTATTAAAGTATATGAGGAGAGAGAAACATGTAAAAATTAATTAAGTTTATCTACATTGGTTACGCTAGTGAAATGTCATAATGCATTTCCCTTAGTTAATGCAACACTTTAATATTTTCATTATTCTCTTTTTACCCAAGTTCATGATGGTGACTTGCAGAGAATGATTGATGTAGCTTATAAGGAGACAAGTCGACTTGTTCTTAATGTAATGCACAATAACTATAAATTAATGGACCACTTAAAGGTAATGTTCTTTAGGCATTTAATTATTTTCTCTATTTATTACGCCTTTCTAATTGCAAATTCTTGGTTTTCTAAGGCTATTAGGCGATACCTGCTTTTAGGCCAAGGGGATTTCATTCGTCACTTGATGGATCTTTTAGAGTAAGTTTTGTTTTAAAAAATCTAAATATTTTTGTTGCTTAATACTTAAATTCCTGATTATCTGCTGGCTACTTTATTAGGTTTCATCTGAATAAGCCTGCTAGCACATTGTTTCTGCACAATTTGTCAGGCATATTGGACACTGCAATTCGATCTACCAATGCACAATTTGATGATCCGGACATTTTGAAACGACTAGATATTCGAGCATTAGAGGTTTTTAAAATTCCTTTCATTTATTTTTTTTATCACAGCATGTGGCATGAAGTTCCTTCAGAAATAATTTTTAATGTGAAAAACATCACTATATCGTCGTGTTTTGAAAAAACTGACAATCTTTTTTTTTTAAAGTGGAACATTTATACTTTTAGGCTTCTGCTGGTGACAATGGATGGGATGTTTTTACCTTGTATTATCATATGGGTGGTCCTATTGGAACAGTAGGTTGATTAGATTTTGCCAATTATGATGTGTGTTATGTTGCAGCTGTTATATTGGTTATGTAACACGTTATGAAAATAGGTCTTCACACCAAAGGTCTTACTAGTGTACTTGAGACTATTCAACTCTCTTTGGCGAGCAAAGCGCATGGAATATGTGTTATCAAGTGTGTGGAAAGCGCAAATGGCAAATTCTAGGATGTTGAAACCTTTGACTGGTTAGTCTTAGATTATGTTAAACGATTTGTTCTAATTATTTAGTGATGAAAAACTATTCACTGAGTTTGATGTTAATTTCAGAACTTGATTCTGTTCTGCATCAGTGCCATGCAATAACTGGAGAAATGGTACATTTTGTACAACAAATGCAGTACTACATCATGTTTGAGGTAATTTCTTTGTTATACGAACTGGTTAGCCACACAAATTTACAAAGGTGTCTTTCTGTATACTAATTGTCAGCACAAAACGTATGGCTAACAAATATTTTATCGTTTATTAAGGTGATGGAATGTTCATGGGATGTGCTGGAAAAGAAAGTGCAGTCTGCAGAAGGTTTAGATCAAGTCATTGCTGCTCATGAAGAATTTTTGGACACAATAATGACTAGGGCATTATTAGATGACAGTTCAATGGTAAACATAGTTGTCTCTCAACTAATAAGTTGTTACTGTGCGCTAATGCTCATTTTGACCTTTTCTGTTATGTAGGATATATTGAATCAGCTACGCACAATTTATGACCTAATTATCCAGTTTCAAGTTATTCAGGATGAATTTTCGACGATGGCATTAAAGGAACTTGATCTTCGACAAGCAGCCAAAGAAAAAATTAAACAACTTGAGTTGGAGGTCAGTGCGTTTACGGGAGAATCTTTTCTAAATTGCAGTGCGATGATTTTATTTCTGAACTCTTTTAGATACATGTATCAGATTGTTAAAAAAAAAGTAAAACATTTAACTTTTTTGTTTATTTCAGGAGTCATCAGATAAGCTAGAAGCTGCAACACATGCAGAACGGAAGCGCCAGCTTTTATTTGTTAAGTCTGCTTCTATGACACGAGCACAACTAAGAATTCTGTCAATTTCTTATCAGGTAAAAACGGCTACTACTGAATGCTTTTGTTATCCTGCTTTATTTAAAAAAGATGTGAGAATTTTTTTAAACAAATCAACCTTGTGTTCCAGGATATGGTGAAGAAATTCCTTTTTATGTTAACCAGCCACTCAGATGTTAGCTTACAGTTTCTAAGCTTCAGGTTGGATTTTAATGAACATTATAAACGCAAGGATTCACGACTTCAAACTTCTTTGACGTATCAGCATCGGCGATTATCCTCTTCTTGTTTATCGCAAAAGTAAGCAGAACTATTTTTTGAAAATTCTAAAATTGCAATTTGTTTGAAGTTTAAATTATTGCATCAGTTGTTGTTTTTAATTTGGCAAAGCAAACCTGTCAGATTATTAAGTATGCTTCTTTTCTACACTTGTAATATTGTAATTAGTGTACATTTTTAGTTTCCAACCTCCCATTTTAATAAATTTCACAAAATTGTATTGGTCTAGCAACAAGAATATAAGGCACGTGTGTGGCCTGGAAAGAAAAAATGATAAAATAATCTATTTGAAAGCCTTTTTAAAAATGTAACATTTCTAATGTTCTTGATCAATTGGTGGTCATTGTACATACGTGTTATTCTTGCTTACACATGCTTGAGATTGATCTGTTTAACCGTAAATGGATTTTTATGTAATGATGTTATTTAAAAATATATTTGACAAAATGTACATGTCAATTTTATGAATGTGATTATTCTTGAAAAGTCCTGGAAACATTCTAATTGTACATTCTTTGAATTAATTCTAGACCTTGAATTTTCATGTAGTGTTTTTCTTTCTGGTCGTTGTATTTCTTGGAAAAATATCTCTAAATTTTAATTTGTTCAGAAAAGGCCCATACATTTAAATGTAAACTTTGTAACTTTGTAATTCATATTCTTGAAATGCATATTCCAAAGAATTTATCATTGGAATATGACATGCATGAGAACATTTTACACATCACTTTGCAGAATCTGAATTTCCTTGATAGCATATAAATATCATTGTTCATTAGTTGTTAAAATTTTCTTTTGGGAGACGATGAAGGAGACTGGATTGAAGGGTTGACTGATAAGCCAAAAATGTTCTTCCAGTGCCATATGCTTTTGTCCATATATCACTGCATTGCATGTTAGTTTGTATTGAATAGTTGTACTTTCAGTATGTTTCAAACTGAGTAAAATACATAAATCTTGAAAAAGAGAATTTTAGAAAATATTAAATCTTCGCAAATATGTTATAAGTAGCATTACTTATTGTTAGTATTTTCTCTGAATTTAATTCAACGAGGTGTATGTGACCTGTGTATAGTACAATTGACAATATACGTGCAGTTGCATTGCTTAAACAAATTAACTTGCATATCCTTATCAAAACGGTTGAGCTTTTTGCATCATATACCAAAATTATTTCATTTATCACTTATTTTTTCAATTGGGGTATTTAAACTGTGCTAGGTGCAATTTACTGTTTGATATATATTTTGCGTCAGATGTCACTCCCACATCCATTTTCCCTTCATAACAAATACCAAAAGTATTCTGGCCATTTTAAAAATTGGATATCAATAGTTTTTAAATAATCCTTTCACAAATATTTCACCAAGTATTAATTAGAGTCCATGAAATTTTTTCTTTCCGAATGTATGACACTGCTTTTTTCTGCGGTTCTCAATTTTTGACGATTTTTTACTTATTCTTGTATAAATAATATTTCGCAGCTTTTTTGGGCAGGACGACCATTTGCGCACTTGTTCATTATATTTTTATTAAACTCTTTAATCCATTTCAATTTCTTTAATTGTTTCGTATTCCATTTGTTCGAAAGGTGGAGGCAACTGTTTTTGAATTGTGGAGTTAACGTACCACGCTTTCTGATTTTATATTTTTGTCTTATTTTTTATTGAATATTTCAAATTAATGCAAATTAATATATATATACAGTCGATTCCGCTTAATCTGGACACATCCGGCGGAGGCGTTTTGCCCCGATTAGGCGGCTGCCC